>SNQJ01S0080975.1:8795-21187 GCA_010110895.2 Picea sitchensis | reverse complement strand
AACAACATAATGAGCAAAGAGGAGGATATGCTGAGAATAATAGGTTTCCTCGTACCAGAGTTAGAGGAAGAGGAAGAGGTGGATTAATCACATGCTTCACATGTGGAAAAAATGGGCTCAAGTCAGTTGACTGTCCAAATAGGAAGAAGGATGGAGGAGAATCTCACATCGTTGAGGCATAGAGGCGAGATGTTGAGGCAAAGTACGTTGAAGGCGGAAGATTGCTGGTAATGCGGAAAGTCCTTTTGATGCCAGAGAAGGAGATGGAGAACTCAGCGCAGAGGAACAGTCTTTTTAGGACTGCTTGCAAGACCAAGGGTTGGGCATGTAAGGTTATCGTGGACAACGGTAGTACTGATAATCTCGTTTCAATCGAGATGGTAGAAAGGCTGGAGTTGGAGACAACTGATCACCCTAGTCCATACAAAGTTTCATGGCTACAGAAGGGACATCGGGTAAATGTCCCTAAACAGTTCTTAGTTGACATTAAGATAGGAGGATATAATGATAAGATTTTATGTGATGTTATTCCTATGGATGTCTGTCATTTATTGTTGGGTAGACCATGGCAATATGATAGAAATGTAATTCATGATGGGAGGATGAATACATATACCCTGGAGAAGAATGGGATAACTCATATGTTGTGTCCAATAGAGGATAAAGAAGTGAAACCAGAGGTAAACAACATAGTACTTCTCATTAGTGGGAAGGAATTTATTATGGAAGTTAAGAAGAAGGAGGATCCACAATTCTTTGTGGTCAGAAAACTGAGAATTGTTCTGACTAGCACAAGAGTGGACGATTTTCCAGGAGAAGTTCAGGAACTGCTGGAAGAGTTCGCTGATATTGTAGTGGATGAACTACCTCATTCATTTCCACCGATGAGGAGAATGAGTCACCATATAGACCTCATACCAGGGTCTAGTCTGCCAAATAAAGCCGCGTACAGGTTGACACCATAGGAGAATGAAGAGGTTAAAAGACAGGTGCAGGAGTTATTGGACAAAGGTTTGGTCAGGGAAAGCTTGAGTCCGTGTGTTGTTCCAATAGTACTCAGTCCGAAGAAAGATGGAGGCTGGAGGATGTGCACTGATTCAAGGGCGATAAACAAGATAACTATCAGGTATAGATTCCCATTACCGAGGATGGATTATCTGATGGATTGCTTAAGTGGGGAATGGAAAACAACATTCAAGACAAACGAAGGTTTGTATGAATGGCTTGTCATGCCATTTGGTTTGACAAATGCACCGAGTACCTTAATGAGGTTGATGAATGAAGTCCTGAAGGAGTTCATTGGGAAATTTTTCATCGTGTATCTAGATGACATATTGCTTTTCAGCAAGACAAACACTGAACACTTGAAGCATTTGGCTATTGTGATGAAGAGATTATAGTAGGAGAAGATGTTGATAAATATGAAGAAGTCCTCATTCATGAAGACAAAACTCATTTATCTGGGGTTTGTTATATCTGCAAATGAGTTGAGGATGGATCCAGATAAGGTGGAGGTAATCAAGAATTGGCCATCACCAAGGAACGTATTTGAGGTAAGAATTTTTGATGGACTGGCTAGTTTCTACCGAAATTTCATCAGGAATTTCGTTGAAATTAGTGCAGCAATGATGGATAGAGTGAAGAAAAGACATAAATCTTTTCACTGGACTGAAGAGGCGGAGAAAAGTTTCAATTTGTTGAAACAAAAGATTACAGAGCAACCAATTCTGGTGTTGCTAGATTTTCAAAAAACATTTCAGGTGAAATGTGATGCAAGCGAGTTTGCATTTGGAGCGGTCTTGAGCCAGGAAGATAGGCCGATTGCATATTTCAGCGAGAAGTTGAATGAGGCAAAGGAGAAATATTCCACATATGATAAGTAATTATATGCCATCATACAGGCATTGAAAAAATGGAGGCACTATTTGATTCCAAAGGAATTTGGTTTATATAGTGATAACCATGCATTACAATATGTGACTCAACAGGAAAAGTTGAATCAGAGGCATGTTAAATGGGTTGAATACATGAAAAATTTCACTTTTGTGATAAAAAATATTTCTGGTACTTCTAACAAAGTTGTTGATTCTTTGAGCAATAAGTGTTTGCTATTGCAAGAGTTCAAAGTCAGGACGTTAGGCTTTGATGATCTTAAGGACATGTATGCAGATGATTCATATTTTAAGGAGTCTTATGAAGCAGCTAAGAATCCAGTTCTCAGAGATAGAAGTCAGTGGATAGAGTATGTGATCCAGGATGGGTTGTTGTTCAAAGGCAATCAACTATGTATTCCAAATTGCTCCATGAGGGAGAACTTGTTGAAGGAAAAGCACAGCGGGGGATTGGCCGGACACTTCGGTCATGACAAGACATTTACAAAGCTGAGCGAGTCATACTTTTGGCCAGGGATGCGGTCAGAAGTCAAGAACTTTGTGGGAAGATGTAGGATTTTCCAGCATTCAAAAGGCAGGAAGAAGAATGCAGGATTTTATCAGCCATTGCCCATACCAGACAAGCCGTGGGATGAAATTAGCATGGATTTTATATTGGGATTGCCAAGGACACAAAGAGGTGTTGATTCAATCTTTGTGGTAGTTGGCAGGTTTTCTAAGATGGAACATTTTATCCCATGCTAGAAAATCAGCGATGCGACCCACATCGCAAATTTGTTTTTCAAGGAGATTGTTTGACTTCATGGATTGCCGAAAAGCATAGTTTCAGACAGAGACACAAAATTCATAGGGAATTTCTGGAGGACACTATGGAAGAACCTAGGAACTAACTTGATGTTTAGTTCTTCTTATCATCCTCAGACGGATGGACAAACAAAGGTGGTAAATAGAAGTCTGGGAGACTTATTAAGAAGCTTGGTGACAGAGCACCACAGCTGTTGGGACAATGTGTTTCCACAAGCAGAGTTCACATACAATGATTCAGTGAACCGGAGCACAGGAAAAAGTCCATTTCAGATTGTATATGGAATGCAACCGAGAGGAGTTTCTGAATTAAGGGATTCAGAACAGGCTGATACTAGCAGCGCTAGTGCAGAAGAATTCGCTGAAGCGATGAAATAACTTCACACCAGGGTGAATGAGCGACTGTTGAAATCAAGCTAGGAGTACAAGTGCAGAGCAGATTAGCATAGAAGACAACTTCAGTTTGAAGTTGGTGATCAGGTTCTGGCACATTTGAGGAAAGAAAGGTTCCCGAGGGGAACATATAACAAGCTGAAGATGAAGAAAGTCGGACCATGCAAGGTCTTGAAAAAGATGGGAGTGAATGCTTATGAGATCGAGTTACCAGAAGGCATTGGAATAACTCCGATATTTAACGTTTCATATTTATATCCATATAAAGCTGATGGAGCAGGAACCGAAAGTGATGAACATCCATAAGTTCAATGGAAGAAGAAGATGCCAATTGCAGAGAATCCACAAATGGAACAGATACTGAATAAACGAGTGGGTAGGAAAACCAGGAGGAAAGAATATTTTGAATATTTGGTTAAGTGGAAGGGTCATCCAGTTGAAGATTCCAGCTGGGAAACTGAAGCAGAGATTCAGAAGCATGGACATACTATGCAGGAGCTCATGGATAGGAGCCCATCCAGATTTTCAAGCGAGGGAGTATGATGCAGGAGCATCCCTCACGACAAGCAAAACCAACGTGGAAGCAGAAGACAACTGGAAGACGTCCAACACAAGTTTTTGAATTTTAAATTTCCCTTGAAGTTGATGCGCAAACATAAATGAGATCATTTAATTTAGGCGCCTTAGTAAAATGTAATCAGACCTCGAGCCATATGCTCTCGTCTGAGATAGCTTGGTAAAGATGTAATCAGACCTCGATCCATATGCTCTCGTCTAAGATAGACAGAGGCATTTATAGTAGTAGTTGCATGTAGATAGAATTGAATTCTTAGATTAGACAATTCTAGAAGAAAGAGGGAAAACCGAGATATAGACACCCTCATTGTATTATTGTATTATGATCAGTTCAGGAAGAGTTAGAGAAATCTAGAGAGCATAGTAGAATAGCAGAGAGCTGTAGAAGAACATCCATGTATAGATCTTGAATTAGTAGAAGAAGTTGATTCAGATTCATGGTTGTTGTGTTGTTCTCGGTGTATGTGTGTTAAATGCTCTGCTTATGAATATTTATTCCTGTTATGCATTGGTTGTTATGCTGTGTGTGTATGATCTCATGTGTCGAGATTGAAATCTAAGAGGAAGTGGAGTGAGTTACAATTGTTTCTCTTTTGAGCAAGGATTCCTGCAAGGAGCGCAGTTGAAGTCGTCTGCAAGGGGTGCGTTGACAGAAGGCTCAGAGAGAGATATCTTTCGTTCTGATTCGTCGCGAAGGTGAAGTTAGGCACAGAGATGTGCAAGGAGTGCGCAGGCTAAGGAAGGAAGTCTCAGTCATGTATCTGAGCAAAAACTTTGAAAGACTGTTGCTGCAGGTGTGCACAGAGTCAAGAGAAATTCAACACTTAGATGTGCTTGAATATTTGGCGCAAGGGGTGCGCTCAAGGGTTCTTTCTAAAGACTGAAGTTGTGGAAAATCTCAGGAAGGATAGGCCTCTAAGTCGTTGCAGATTAGCATAGATAAGTGTGACTTGAAGTCAAGAAGAAGCGTCGCAGGTTGATGAAGCAGCGAAGAAATCTCGTGGAGAGATACTCATTTTCATCTCGTGGAACATACAAGGAGGAACAGATGGTCAAAATTCTCTTAAGAGATTTCGCAAAGTTCCGAGGATTGCCAGATCTTGCAGAGGTGTAAGGACGTTACGGCGAGAAGGTCCGAGGAACGGACGGTCGAAATTCTCGGAGGAGATTTCACGAAGTTCCGAGGATCGTCAGATCTTGCAGAGGTGCAAGGAGGTTACGACAAGGAGATCCTGAAGAGTTTAAAGATCAGAAGAGGCTGGGAGTCGTCCATCTGAAGAAGACATGTGGAAAATATCGGTGATCTCGCAAACTCGGGAGTTCGCAGGGTAAAGGCCCAAGTGTTGAGCATCCCAAGTCACGAAGTCGCGGGGTCATGAAGCGGCGAAGCGACGAGAGGATCGGGACCATCCATAGAAGGGGACGCGTGTCAGAGATCAAGAGATCTCGTGAACTCGGGAGTTCGTAGAGTGAAGGCCCAAGTGTTTGGTGTTAAAAGTAGCGAGATGTGAGGACGCGAAGTGGCGAGAAGATTGGATCCATCCATATAAGTAGGACAGGTGGCGGAGATCAAGAGATTTCGCGAACTCGGAAGCTCGCAGGGTGAGAGCCCAAGTATTGGGTACTCTGAGTCACGAGGACGCGAGGCACGAGGAGGTGAATAGCCTTTGGATCCAGATCACGGGAGGACCATTGGATCCGCACGTGGGATCGTGCATCGGAGCCTCACAAGAAAAGGTTCGAGAACTTGGCCACAGAAATCGCGAAGTCACGAGGGAACGAGGTCGTGAGTTTCGGCACCTCAGACATCGGGAGTCGACGTAGAAGTTATTCGACCTCGTGGGAATCAAATTCACAAGGGAGCGAGATCACAAGTTTCTGCGCCTCGGGTATCGGAGGCTGGAGAACCAAAAGTTTGGTATCGCAACTAGCGAGGGCGCGAGTAGAGAAATCCCTCCGGGAAAAGTCAGCGAGTTGACTGACCGTCGGGTCTCGAAGATCCGAGAGCCCAGTGTTCAACTTTTGGACTCGCGAAGTCACGAGTTTTGATTCCCCGATAAACCCAGGAAGGGGATCGCAAGAGAGAACTGTGGGAGTAGGTTTCCCGATAGGGAAATAGAAGAACCTTAGAGTTCTTCGGGCCGAGAAGAAGAAGATCATGTGGGCGGACGTGCCTAGGGAAAGGTGCGTCTGTGTCATTATCTCTCCCCCTTTGACATGAATGGCAAAGGGTCGTTCTCCTCTTGGGGTTTTTCCGCCTGCTTGAACTTTCCTTGGGGATGCTCCCCCTGTTTGAGTGCCTTTGATATTCCTCTAAATAATTTCTCCCCTTTTGAGAAAGGGATATCACTCTGATTTAATGTTGAAGATACATTTAACATACTCCCCCTGTGACCATTGATCCCCCTAGAATTATTCCTTTGTGCTTCTTTCTTCAAATATAGGACTCTTTTATAGGTATGCATCTGATAAATATCTCCTCCTGGAATCATGGGAAGAAGAATGAATCCCCTTAAGGATATGTGTCCCCCTATCTTCTCTACAAGATGAAGAATATGATACCATATGACGATCCTTGGACCTGTTTATGCATCAAACTCATGCCATACCAAGAAAAATATATGTCAACAATGAAATAAAGAATCATGAGAAAAATATCAACCAAGTACATCATGTACCAAAGAGTTCCCACCATGCACAACACCCATGTACATCAACCATATACATCAACATCATATAATGTGCTAAAAGACATCATCCATGGAATGTATCGATCATATGCTTCTATCAACATTCCAATATGTGCATCTACCAATATGTCAACCATGTGCATCCACCAACATGCCAACCATGTGCATCTACCAATATTCCAACCATGTATCATATCACTTATCATATGTCTCCATCATGAACCAAGTACCATAACCATGTATCAAACAAATACCAATTGTTGTACTAATCAAGTAATAACAATGGTGTACTATCATCCAACATATTCCATGTATTACCTCTTGTACCAAGCGAGTACATCAACCATGCACCAATAACAAAACATGATGAAACCTCACACATGTATGCCAAATCCTCCATAAAATATGTGCCAATCAACCTACTAGTAGGTGTCTCTACCAATATACTACAAATGTACCAATCATGCATCAACTATAGGTCATCAATGATGTACAACAAGATCATCTCATAAACTCACCAACCACATGTCCCAATGTGTAGCCTATCCATATGCCAAATACATGCATCAAGCTTTCCAACAAGTAAGATTCCAATACATCATCAAGATATATCTCATAACCAAGGTCACATAACTTCATTGTCATAACCAACATTGTTCTTCAACAGAAAATGAATCAATCCATGTTCATGGGTTAGTGCCATGCACCCAAGATTTTATTTTACATCATCACCTTACATAATACAATATAGAATCATGAAAACCTTCAGCAAACAGTGTCAAAACCTGCAAAAAATAATTTCAGACCTTTCATCTCAGAGTTATATCACCACATCAAGTTGCATCCCCTATGCATTTCCTTTTTCCCAAGGCTTTACCACATGTATGGGGCCTACTGCAAAACAACTCGTGTATTTACGCGACCTGTAGAAGTTCATCCTGCGTATGTATGTGACTAATACCATTGTAACCCATGTATGCCTCAGTAGATGACACTTTTGAACTTCCTTTCAGTCTTTCATTTTGTTCTGGCTACTCTGTCTTCTTCACCCACTTCTATAGATGTCCCTGCTCCTCATAACTTAATCTCTGAGCATCCATATTTTCAAATATGTCTCCCTTCCTTACTTCATTCCTTCTTCTAGCCATGCTATTTGAAGTCCTCATCATGGACTTTCTTCGTATGTTCCAACACTACTGGGATTTGTGGCCAAATCCACTACAGTTGTAGCATTTGATGGTGTTACAGTGAACAACAATATTTCCTACTTGATCACATCTCCAACACCTTATGGTGTTATATAATCTTCCATAAGATCTAAATTCAAAAAGATTTGTGACCATATTCATTACACGAATAACAATTCCCATGAAAAATACTTTCATACCTTTGCTTTGGTGTTCCAAAGATAGCTTCTTGATGTCTTCCTTGCTTTGTTCTTTTGAAATTTTATTTTCCTTGTGTAGATGGTTTCTCTGTAACATTGTCTTCCTTCCTTGATGGAATTACCTCATGCTTATTTGAGGTGCTTTCTTCAGCATGTGTATCTTCTCCTTTGTATCCAAGACCTAATTTATCACATGGTGATCTTTGACTTTCCAAGATTTCATCCAAGATTCTTGAGCTATTCAAGAATTTGTTTGAATTCTCTACCTTCTTTCTAAGGTCAACAACTTCAGCTTCTAACTTATGACATGACTCTTCTTTTTAATTTATTTGATCCCGCAATACTTCCTCTAACCTTTTGTCTTCTTCAATTTGGGTCTTGAGATGAATAATAGTTTCAAAACTTTTTCTAATCTCATCATCTACCTTCATATCTTATTTTTCATTCTTTAGTCTTCTGATCTCTTTTTCCTTTTCTTCTAATTTGGTCATATTTCTCTCTTCTTGTTCTTTGATCATTCCCTTTAACTTCAATATGTGACTTTTATTCCTCCTAAGAAGATTCTTAGTGTTATCCAAAGGATAACTATAGTGTGTATAATAATGATCACTACTATATCTATATAAACCCTCTTCAACTTATTTTTGAAGTTCTAATAGATCTTCTTCTATTCTTTTCATGGGATAACTACCATCAAACTTCACACAAACTGCTTCTATATATTCCTTTTCACTTGAGTAGAAACATTCAACATCATCACATTTTGAATCAATGCAATCAAGAGTCTTTGGAGATTTTTTACCTTCATTTGAATTACTTTCAAGATCTTTCATTTTTCCATCATCATCAAATGATTCTTTGCTTTCCTTTGTGCTACCATTATCACTTGATTCTTTGTCTTCATTTGAAATGTTTTTAAGATCACATTTAGAAATAATGCATTCAAGAGTCTTTGGAGATTATTTACCTTTAATGATCTTGATGGATTGGTCTTCATCATATTCTTCCTTGTTTTGATATGTCTCCTCTAGATTTAAACATAGATCCTTAGCGGAAACTTTGATAGGTCTTGAGAGTCCACTAAGAATGGTCTTGAGAGCCAATGCGTCATTCTTATTTCCTTCCCTTTGAGCTACAAACTTTGACTTGTTCTTCAACATAACTGATCCACCAATGGCTGCCGTCCAAATAGATGCTCCCATTGTCTTTAGATACACTCTCATCTCTATTCTCCAAGTAGAATAGTTTTCCTCATTAAGGATTGGTATTTCATCATCCATTTGTGTGTCTAGGGATCTCCTTCAAGCTTGTTAAGACTTTTACTGAAGGCCCACTCTGATTCCAATTGTTGGACACACCTACCACACTTAGAGAGGGGGAGTGAATGCGTGTGGGGATCGTTTTCCCAAAACTTCCCTCTTTCACAAAACTCATTAGTTAGCATTCAACATTTAATCATTACTCATTGCTGTCATTTATAACCAGTTACATGTGAACACATATCAACAACATATATCAACAATATATCATCAGTAAGTCATCACCACAAAGAACACAAAGAACACAAGGTGTATGTACAATTTTGTTTTTATTACAGACTACAATCCTTGGGGGTTTTCAGCAACAACTGAATAGAGTACAACTCTACAAGAGAACCAACTCTATAATGAAAGACTCAACTTATATCCTTAGAACCAACTGAGATGAGGCAACAATCCTCAACATATATCAATATGCAACAGGTATGCGACCTGTCAGTAGTGCAGCCCACGTGTGTACACACTTTGTCTCACTACAACCCACATATGTACATGGCCAGGGTATACAATAGCCTGTGTATACCTTATGAGCTATTAGGGTTTGTCCTTCAAGATTAACTCAGATCCTTTGCAACCAATTCATCATTATCTTCTGTCTCTCACTGTCCAAACTGACCACAAACTAGTCATAACACATCCAATATCTCCAATAGTCTACTCATGCTCCACAACCAATCAATATGAATGCTATCTCAATCATGTATCAACAACTAGTATATCATAGAAATCATGTCATCACTGAATCACAAGAGTACTGCTCACACCATCAAACAAACTAAACCACATCATAGCATCCATACCAAGAATTCCCTAAGAATTCACAACACAACAAACAATAGTATCCATCAAGACAATAATGTAACCATACCAGTGTCTTAGTGATATATCTGAGTTCATAGAATGCAGATCTAGAACCTGGTTCAGTCTTCAACATCTTTTCATCAGCTCAACCATAGATATCCATGATTTTATCCACTTCACGCTCCTTGTACACCGACATCCCGCGTACTATACGGACCTTGTACACAAAAAACTCGTGTATATGCACCCTACACACAGGCAACCCGCGTACGCACACGAAAATAGGGTTTTTCTGTAATTTTGAGAATTTCACCATCATGATCTCAGACTTTTCGAAACTTCAATGAGTCCATGATATCCTCGCTCTCATAATATATATTCAATTTTTCTCAATGGATCTACACCAAAAATTCTCTCACAATAAGCTCTCACAAGAATCTCTCCATCAATACTCCAAAAGATATTCTCACAAGAAGCTCTCCATTGATCGACAAAAGGATGTTTTGCAAGAGACCATTGCTATCTTATTTATACTTTCATCCTCTAGTTCACTTAACCCATTTCTAGTTCAGTTAACCTATTTTCCTTATTTTTAGGGTTAACCACTTTCCATAAATAGAAGGTTCTCCAATATTTTATCATTTAAATCTTCCTTCTTCATTTTGTCATCTCACTTTATCATTTAAATAATCTTTCTTGATTTTGTCACTTCTCTTTATTATTTAAATAATCCACCTTGATTTTGTCACTTTAATTTATCATTTAAATAATGATTTCTTCTTTTCAAGCACTTTTACGTCTTTGACCTTGTGGGCTTCAAGCCAACATGTGAGGGTCGTCCAACTTCGTAAGGCCATAACTCTCAAACCGTGAGGAGTTATGTTACATTCCACATACCACCAGAAATGGCATGACAAGTACTATCCATATAGGATAATTTCACCAAAAACTTCATTTATCTTCATCTCATTATTCCACATACAAGCATGGGTCCTCCTACTGTTCTTCTAGGATAACTCAATCCACAAAGCGTCTTCCCGTGAGGGCTTTCACCATAAGGGGACCACTTTGAATTTCATCCCTTTTTTCAATTTATCAACCATGATAAGACAATAATGAGTCATCTTTGCATCAATCCACCACTGCATCATATACATCAAATATGCATCATGTATCAATGACAACTCATTGATCCATCTTCATCATATCAATGACAACTCATTGATCCATATTCATCTATGCATTCTGATCAAGGACAATACATATTACATTACATCAATCATCAATCAATCACTTGACATCAATCAATGACATCAATAAATCAAACAATCACTTGACATCAATCAATCAAACCATTGGCACCAATGACAACATGATCCAACAATAATATTCTATGTGTGCACCTATTATCTCATATTATTATTTATTTCTATCTTAAAATCCATTCTGTTAATTTTGTGCACACATGTGCATTTTATCCAACCTTTAGATTTTTATCCAATTTTTTTCAAGAGTTTGATTTTTATCTCAATCCCTATAATTCCTTTAATTATTTTTAACTAGTCCTTTATTTAAACTTAGACTTAAACTTAGTCTTATACATAGTCTTAGAATTTTGTAAGGATTTATAATTAATAATTTACTCTTTAGTTTATTATTTTATTCTCACAAGCTCTAACCTTTTCAATGTTTTCTACACCACCTATATTTATTGACTCAAGCTTTTAATTACCCGGCCTACCCTTCAATACCCACCTCTATTATCCAAGGGTGTCACTCACCTTTGAATGGTTTTGGAAGATTGTCAAACCATTGGAATCAACACTCCATTTGGTCGACCTTGTGAGAGACTAATGACTTCTAAGTAATAAGGATTCTTCCTTATTGTGTGCCCCTTATAAATCTTCCTGAGCGACTCTCTCAATCCTCCCTCACGATAGTATGGACCTCTTGAACTAGGTCATCATTAACTTGCAGCTCATATCATGATGGTTGTTCTAGTATTCTATTACAGAGACACTTCCACCTCTCTCCCTCAATGTCTGTTTTCTTTGCATCAACCCTTTACTCCTCATGTGGTCGAATTTTCAAGCATCGTCAAGCCCATATCCACTGAAAAAAACATTGTCAATAATCCATATACATAAATCATACTACAATCAATCATATGTCACATTTTTGTAAAATGAAATACTAAAAAAAATACAATCCACTCCCTGACTCAATTAGGAGTCCAAGGAAGCCCATTCATGTCATTGGCATCCATAAATTGTCATGTGTCCCACATACTCATGATAAGTCATCAATAATATATGTAAATACATATACATATGAAGGAAACAATAATTCACAATAAATCATCATTATCATCTTATATAATTCATAATAATAAAAAAATCATAATTTTCCATAACCGGATCAATTCCATACAAGTTTCCTCAAAGAATAAGACGATAAAAGTGTTCTCAGTAGAACGTGATGTTACATACACCCCCTCTTGTTTTAAAATTCATCCCAAAGTTTGTACAAT
>SNQJ01S0080973.1:14634-35560 GCA_010110895.2 Picea sitchensis | reverse complement strand
TAGTAAATAGAAAGGTAACCTAATAATAGCTTAAACTTTAACACTCCTACACCATATTTGTAGGGAAATTTGTGTCGGAATATGGGTATTTCTACCCTCTGCATGAGCTCTTCCATGACTTCCATTTGGTCCCATTTTCCCATGTTTTCCCACCATTTGTATGAGTAACACAAGGATCTTATGCTACGTCATAATAATCTCATATTGTCTCTAAGAGACTACTTCATGGTTCTGGTTGGCCTCCTCCTAGCCCTTGTTCAGCTGATTTAGTAGTCTAAGCACAGGGTCTCTTGTGATCTTCGGTTTATCATCCATGTTTCCTTCTGGTTCTAACACTCTTTAGTCTGCTTCTACTTCTCTTTCAGATGCAATCCTAGAACTTCCTCTACACCCTTTATTCCTAGGCATCAATACAATCATAAGTTGGTAGAATCACCATATCTGATACCAATGTAATGTTCCCAACTAGGATAGAAAGGAAAAATATATTTGTTGCCCAAAATTATTGTTTTTCTTTATGGGATTTTATCAAACACTTTGGCTGAAATTCCTTAAAAACAATTTGCATATGTCATCAAGATAGGAATATTGTCAAATACATCACATGCACTCATTACACACGGAATAGAGAAGATAAACATGGCATCTTACTATGGTGTGGAAATCCAAATCACAACAAATACAAATATCCCTATTGGTTGTAACAACAGCTGCAAAACCATTCTAACACATAGATCTAATAGCTACAAAGAAGCTGCAATATCTACTAACAAGAACAACAATAAACATGGTAATAATGCCCCCAAAAATCCCCTCAATATCTGTCTTCATTGGATTGTCTATCCTTCACTGGTGTGGTATCAATATTCTCCAGAAAACACCTACCATCATGATTCGGTCATTGTATCTCCGCAAACCTGTAACCCCAACTTGCATAGATGGTCCCTGGACGAGGTTGCACAACTAGCGGAGCCTCGTGGGATGAGGCTAGCTAACAAGCATGGCCTTACGGGATGCCCTATTCTCAACCCGCAAGGGTGAATCCTGTTATTGTTTTCCCGAAACCCTCCTGGTCTCTGCAGAAATGGTGATTGTCCTCCTCCGGAAAGATTTGTCAAATCCCTATGCACACTGATATTCCTCCAAGTTGAAACAAACCAATATGAGACTCCAGTGAAGACCCTATATGGATCCTCCTCCTTGTTTAGCTAGGGTGAATATTGCACCACCGAAACCAAACTACAATGGGGGAAGGGTTTTGATAAATCCTAACGAAACAATGGATCCAAGAGCACTCCAAAATGAGAGATCAAAATCATAATTCCAAAGATAATGGTTACCCCTTTATTTATCCTTCCTCCAGGTCTTCTTGATCTTTCCCCTTTTTGACCAAATCAAACCCTCACTTTATTTTCCCTCCACTTTCATTTAAATATAATTATTTATATTTATTTAATGCCACTTTAGGATGTGTCATTCTTAGTGACACCAAATAAACCTCCTTGAATCCATTTTCCTTTATTACTATAGCCTATGGGAGTCGTATAGGCTATTAATTCATCCTTTGTCATGATCAATTGGAAGGGGACATTACAAATTTTCACTATAAAGTTTTTTGGTGAAGTTTCAAACTACAAATTTTTTAGGATCCTAAGGAGACATAGAAAAGTACATGTGGTAAAACATTTAGGTTTTTGGTTCGCTATAATTGTTTAGATATAGCCTATGGAAGTTAGGGTTTTGGGCTAATCCTGAAATTAGTCACAAACGAGTCATATTGATATTTGTTATATAACTTTGTTTTTGTGAAGTTTTAGACTGTGAAATTTTGAACGGAATAAGGAGACATAGTGACTTACTTTTTGATAATAAAAAAATAGGTTTTGTTTCACTATTATTTATGAGATATAGCTTGTGTAAGTTAGGGTTTTTTACTAGCCCTAAAACTAGTCTCGAACATGTGTTATTGGTAAAATAAAAATAATATTTTTTCTAGGAAATATAACATAGAAAAAAATTCTAGATCTAGAAGAGTATATCATATACCATGTGGTAAATATTTAATATCTTTTTATTTATAATTTGCATGTTACAGGTTGTGGAATTTAGGGTTTTTTACTAGTCCTATAACTAGTCTCAAACATGTGTTTTGAGTAAAATAGTCATATCTAATCCTATAAAGATCCAATTTGATTTCCACCAATATTGTTGGAAAAACAATGGATCATATTAGTTTAGGTCCGAATTTTAGAATAATAGCAAAAAAATTAGGCGCATGGAATTCCATACAATTTCACTCTTTGGAAAGGGCCAAAAATCAACAAGTTTTGGGGCCGTTACCATAAATTTCACTTGGAACATAAAATTTTGGTCAAACCTATGGAATTATAGAGAAGACATATCAAAATACTAGAGGCTGAAATTTCAAACTCGTAAGTTTCATAATTTCATAGATACATCAAGAGAAAGGTCAGCCAGCAAGACAATCTCCAGATCAAGGTTTTAAAAGATATGTTCAATTAAAATTATCATAAATTTTGATTGGGATGTCTGATTGAGGTGATTCAAAAGAAATTTGAAAGAGAAAACATAGGATAATATACCAGGAAAAGGATTATAACTATTTGAGATCATTATTGTTAATATATTAAAGTTGTAAGTTAAGGATTTGGGTTATACCTCAATTAAGAATCAACGGAAATGCCTAACTTTAGCGGAGATGAAGATAAAGATAAAATAAATCTCATGGAATGGTTGAGGATAATAAAGAAAACTGAATTGAAGCCTTTGTTGGAAACTCTTTATTTTCAGAGTGAAGCTCATGAGTGGTGAATGCTTATTGATAAAGATACTAGACTAAACACCACATCGGAAGCATTTGAAAAATTGTTCTAAAATCTGGATCAAGGACTTAAAAATGGAAGTGATGCATAAAATTTAATATGATTTAAAAGAATAAAAATAAGAGATCAAGAAGAAGGGTGGTGATCCATCAAAGATATGAGATCTTAATGAATCACTCATTAAGAAGGTTCAAAAATTAAAACAAATAAATAATAGCAAAGGGGAGTGGAAAAAGGACAACTCAAGAGAAGAATTGAAAAATAAAGATGAAGAAATATGTAGACTACAAAACCATAATTAAAAAACTATTGGATGAGGTCAAAAGATTAAAAGAAGAAAATACGCAGTCAAAATCAAGAAAAAAACATGGATCTTGGATGAAGAGACTACCAAAATACTTAAAGAGGAAATTTCCAAGAAGATTGAAGAATCCCTAAATCCTGATGAGATAAAACCAAAAATTAAATCAAAAATTGAAGAAAGACGTCAGATTTTGATAGATGGGGTCGTATTGCAACTTCAAAAGGAGAAAGAAGACGATATTCAAGAAAGTCACCAAAATATGCCCGAAGAAGTTGAACTCCATCTAGAGGATGTGCACGTCAAATATGATGGTATAATCTCCAAGTCTAGAGTAAATACCAAGCAAAGAGGATATATGATGTCATTATCTCTAAAAAGAAGAGAGATGAAGTGGGTGTGCAGAGTGAACGAAAACCATCAAATGTGGAATCATTTTGTCACCATCATTAATAGGATAGATTTCAAGGAAGACAAGAATATTGATATCAATATTATCAAGGAAGAAGATGGAATTATCAAGGACATGTGCAATGTGTGAATAGGTATATAGACATCATGTAGTAATTATTGAGGACATGTGATTTGGATGTAGTAATGTATTAGGGTATTTGGAGGATGTTCTCTTATTCTTTAAGGAGTTATTGTGTAACGCATCTCTCTTATTTATCTTGGAGTTGTGATCCACACTCACATTTTTTGTACATGGTGTGTACTCTGGTTTCCTATGATATTTTAAGGTTTTCGTGCATAACAACCATTGTGAGTAATTCATCCATTAACAAATCTGGTATAGTTTCTTCTTTCAACTTCTCTAAGAAGGCTTTCTAGAAGTCAACCAATTTGTGATGGAGCCAATCAATAGATTAAAATACCATGTTGAGGCTTTATTCTTGAATGTATAGGGGAAAAGGCAACAAATCATGTCTTCATGCTAAACATTCATCAAGTGGATGGCAAGAATATATTTATTGATATGATCTTCTAGATGAACAAATAATTCTAGGTCAAATTTGGGAAAGAGACACTTCATTTGTTTTGGCAAGTTGTGCAGTTGTCTAGTTATAGACAAAACATCTTGGGCCAACTAAGTTTGGTCTTAAATTTGATTTTCATCCATATCTCAAAATTGTAGGATGAGTTTCTTGTTCAGAATCACTCTCTGAATTATTAGTCGATCTAAGAAATGCAACACGATTGGGAGATAGTGTAATTTGATTTAGGGTTTAATGTATTTCTTCAAATATTAATTCAACTAGATCTTCTATGGTATGAACCCATGTGTTTTCTTGATTTTGTGTAAAAAAAAATGGAGTACGCATTTTCCTAGGAAGTAAGGGCACGATTGGGGAAGTACCAATTTACCTAGAAAATCCTCTTATTATTCGACGAAGTGAATTTACTTGTTCATTTGGAACTACATAAGGATAAACATGCTAGGGATTAGGGTTTTCAAAAGCATATTCAGATCATGAAAAATGGGTTCTTGAATAATTATTTTTTTATTGAAAGGCTTGTTAGTAATTTTTGGGTGACTAGAAAATGGTTTAGATTTCAAAACCAAATATGTAATATAAAAGTAACATCCTTTTAGCATCAATTCGAATGATGGGGGGAAATGCCCAACATCAGTAGTAGGGGTTTAACCCAAAAAAGAGGCCCAGTTAGACTTTTTCCGATTTGAGATGGAAAAATCCTCTAGATTAATGGCTTGGAAACCTTTCAATGAAATTTAATAAAACAATATATGAGTTTTTTTTATATAAAATGCATGTGTTATACTTAATCTATTATTAACAATATAACACTAATCTAAATCTATTTTTAATACTAAAGAGAATGAGTATAAAATCAAATGAAAAAATTATTTTTATAAACATAATTCTTTAATATGAAGAAAACAAATATCAAATAATCTACAATTAAATTATAAATTATGATTTCATATCCATGATATATATAAAAAATAATAATAATAATAAATAAATAAAAATTGAAAAGAAGATAATAAGAACCTAAAATACATATCCAAGAATAGTAAAAATCAATAGAAATTATTATAGCACATCCGACACTACACGATTGTAGAGGAGTCTTTAATTCACATAGAACATGAATTTAAATCCTTCCAAAATCATCGTCCAATGGTTTGTCATTATTGCTTAAGCAGAAATAATTTTATAGATCTAACTTTAATTTATACAATGAAAATTCAGTTATTCCTATTTCATGAAACCTAACTAAGTCAAGGGGAATTCCATCAACTAAGGACATTTTCATTCTTTTGATTTTCTTCATATTTATTCCGAGCTTCAAATAAGTTAGTATGTTGGTTGAGTGGGGCCCAAACGGAAAATAAGCTTATAGTAACCTTTTTAATGTGTTTATCTAACTTAAAAAATATGTCTTATAAGAGACATGTTCTCTGTCTCATCTATTAGATACATCTTCATGTGTTAACATGTGATATATTTATTATGTGCACTTTAGTTTGTTATAAAGAATTTTCCAAAGCTTGTATGATTTGAGATGGTGGGTGGGAGTTATCAGGAGGTACAAATGATGTAATTTACATATATTAGTTACCCTTTCAATATGAGTTCATATTTTTAAATAGTGGGCCCATTCTTTCTCGATGTTTCCCAGGCATTTTTAATTATCACTTTTCAATATGCCAAACCATGTTTAATATCTTTAATTTCTTATGGACTTAAGATAGAAACATTTGGAGGATTTTGTCCAAAATTTTCCTACAACTCCTTTACTGTATCAAAATTTAATTCAACTTTTTGGACTTAGGATAGGAATATTTGGAGGATTTTGCCCAAAATTTTCCTACAACTCCTTTATTGTATCAAAATTTAATTCAACTTTTTTTCTAGAATATTTTGTAATGTTTTTTTTTTTTTTTTGAGTAAAAAAGGTGGAACCTACTATATTAAGTTATCGAATAAACTTTGACAAAATGTATAGAGATATAGGTCTGAATCACCAAAAATGTTGTCGTTTACCGGAAACCAGCATAGTTTGGAGAACATGTAACAGTAGCATGATAAAACAAAGAAACAAAATAGCATCTGTCCTGCTCAGAGGAAACCAGGATAGATGGCTATAGTCCAAGTGAACATGTAACAGTAGCATGATAAAACTAAGAAACAAAATAGCATAGAAGACCTAGATACCCGGTGACCTGTCGCCCTTGATTGTCTGCCACGTGGACCTAGCCGGGATGGCAAATGCCTGCGCGCAGAGAGGGCACTTCCGCTTTGTTGGAGCATTGGAGTATGCATCAAGGAGCAGGTCCAGACGTTGGCCCATGAGAAGGGATCTGTGCTCCAGGTCTTCCATGTGGCCTCGAAGTTCGAACACCAGAGCCAGATGCTTTGCACGGAGGAAAGAACCATGCAAGCCATTACCCACGTCGTTGAGGGATACATCCCTCAATTCCACGGTCGCTCCATCTCCAGCTTCGAGCTCCATCAGCTCTGCACCAGCCGCTTCTTCCTTCCTCGCTGAGCTATTCTTGTCCGCATTCTCTTCGGCTCTGGATTTATCCCGCATTTCTTCCTCGAACGTTGCCTGCATAGCATGGATGGTGGGGTTGTAGTCACCCGGCCATGGAATTTCCTCGACAATGCACCCAGGGATGTCATCTGCTAGATCAATTTTAGGGTCGCTTCCATCCTGGTAGTTCGCCTCCATGGCTTGGGGTTCCGGGGTGGTCGCCAAGTCCTCCATGAACGGAATTTCTTCCACGTAACAGGTGGGAAACGCATCTGCAACACCATCCTCCTGCCTGTCTCCAAGCTTAATTGTCGTGGTTTCACTGCTACATCCGGCCCCCGTCTCCACAATGATGGCATGCAGAGCCAATTGTTCAGCTCGAGCCTTCTTTCAGAGAATGGAGGTCGCCATCGACAGAGCACGCTCCAGCTTCTCCTTCCTTTGTCGTTGCGCCTTGTGGGTGTACCAAGCCGAGCCACGGCGAGGCCTACCCCGCTTTCTGGTCATAATTTCTAGGGAATAGATAACGATACAGAGCTGCACCAGAGCTCCCAGACGATGAGGAGAGCTGAAGCGAGAGCAGACCCACTTTGTCCAGGCACCTGAAAAAACAAATTGCCAAAGGCCGAAGTCACCTGGCCATCCATAAACCATGTCATGCTGAGTGCACTGTGAGCGAGAGTGTTCGCATGAGGGAGGTGTCCCTCCACCGTATATCTGTTGTTATGTCCGTCTACCATCGTAAATGCAGGGCGGGTGGGTGGCGGCCATCATCATTTATGCTATGGCTTAGTGCTAAGCCCGGTGTCAAGGAACTCCCGCGTGTCACCCCATCCGGGGTAATATTTTGCAATGTTGAATCTCACTATGAAGTTATAATAATTTAACACTCAATTCTTGTAACTATTGGGATTTGCTATGGAATTCCCTTTTCGCGTGTTCAGCTTCATTCTAAACTTCAAGAGCATACTCAATAAAGGTTGTTATCATTCCTTAACTTAATTATCATTCTTTGTGTTTCTTAATAGTAATTAATTTATCTTCATGTTGTTATATGTCTCTTTCTTCATCCTTGGCTCTATTTTGTTGAAGGGACTAGATTCTCAAGACTCAACAACAGGGACTAAATTTAAGGAAGAGGCCCAATTAGAATATTCCTTGTTTGGGATGGAATAATCCTACAAGTTATGGTCTAGAAACCATTCGATCGGATTTATAAATTAGTTCACAATTATTTTTGTTTTTTTTTATGCTTTTTGATGTTTTTTGATGTTTTTTTGTTATGTCTTAAAAATAATAAATAAATCTAATCTAAAAAGGGGTTTAAAGAAACTTGTTTATGAAAGGTAACTCTCAAAAGTAGTAAATGAAATTGATTCAGTAACTTTAGTTTTCCAAGAAATAATTCAGTCAACAAAACTACTATTGCTATAGGATGACTCTCATTAAACATAGACTATTCTATTGCAGAAAATGGGGAAAGCTATGAGAACATAACACAATAATTATTCATCTAATCCATAATTGATTACATAAGTGATTCCACAATGCATAATGTATTAAATGACAAACAAAAATTACGAAACATAAGAAAGTAATTAATAAATCACATATAACTATTCACTGAAAATAATAAAGCAAGGAATTTACTAAATTGCATAAGATAACTTGATAGAATGGAAATCTTTGATAGACGTGTGAGACATCAAACCAACAATAGATTAATCCATGAGTTGACATCTTCAACAAAAGTAATTATGAATACAATTCATCACCATCACCTCAAAGCCAAAGCCCCTTTCTAAGAGGTCAATTTACATATGTATAGGTGAAATCCCATGCAAAATTAGAATAGAGCAAAAAATACAAAAAATCCATAAAATCCATGCAGTCCACTACAACTCAGGAGAATTATATGTTCTAACGTGTGATTTTTCGACATCATACTTTCCCCATTGCTCAAATAACTCATTGCACATTTTTTGATGAGTAAATATGTGTTTCTCTCTAGGAAGACTCCTTGTTGAAGTTTCCTAGACTAAACCTTTTAATGTTTTTTTCTAATTTAAGGAATACAGACTCCAGTCGAGTAGTAGTCCTTACTTCACTTATCAAAAATATTTGGATATGCCGATGATCTAATGAGGATATTCCCCTAACTTCAACCTCATTCTTGGCTTTTATCTCCTTGAATTTCTCCATTACTTTGTCAACTATTTGAAAACCCTCGGGTGGGACGAAACATGGTAACCTAATTTGTGACATGGTATCTTTGATGAGATCCCATATTTTGATGCAAGCTAACCAATCTTCCAAAATTTACCTCTGAGATGGATCGATTAAATTTCCCCAATAACTTACTACTCGTTCAATCTTGAATAATTCATCTTTGGTCAATATCTTGACTTTGTCGTCCTTTGATACCGACTCTTCTGAATTTGCTTGATAAACTCAATTTGATATTGGACCTTAGCTAGTTTCTCCTTCCATATAAGATTTTATTTATACAAGATAGGCAATTTCATGCTCTCCTCTTTCAATTCCAACATTTTAGCTATGAAATATTTATTAATATTTTCATTGACTTTGTCTTCTTTAAGGACTTCTTTAATGAACTTACTCAATGCATCTTGAGATCCCTTGTAATATTTTACTTTATTTTCCAATGCAACATTATATATTCTCATGGTCTTAACTTCTTCCTCTCCAAATTTATCTTTATCAATATTAGCATGTGAGATGGATATCGTAGTTGAAAGTAAGTCACTCATCTTAGCCTTCTTCATATCTAGCATTGATTCTTCAGTGGTGCGAAGAATAGAACTGTCTACATCCACTATTTTTCTCTTCTAAGTTCTCTTAATTATGGCCTAGGTGCATCGGTTATAAGTAAAGGATTCAAGGTCTGCAATCTCTTCCAGAGGTTTTGGAATTGGATGATCTCCCCATGACAACACATTCTCCAAGCTTCCTAGAGTATACACTTGTTCCATTATTGGCTCCTTTTGATTTTGGAATATCTTACTCTTCTCTTGTTAAATCTGTTTCATTGTTGGGGGGTGTTGTAGTATGTTGTGCTTGCTTTTGGGATAGGGTATGTTATGTGTACTACTTAACATTGCATGTAGTGTCACTAGTGTCTATTCCAGTTTGGGATGCATCATGTTGCAACCTCTCCTCCTCTTTCTTTCTTTTTTATTCTTATTCTATATGTATCTTTGTTTCTTCTTCTTCCTTTATTTTGTTTTCCATCTACAATTGCTCTTCTTATTTTCTCCTTCGTTCCTTACCTTTCTTTCTTAATTCTCCATCCAAGAGTCTCTGCCCTTCCACCTTTTTTAATTATTCTTCTTGCCGCAAGCTTTCCTCCTCCTCTTTACTTTTGTTCTCTACCTCTACTGTAGTTTTCTCTTGGGCATCCTTTAATTCCTTTTTTCTTTGTTCTACTTCAGATGCCTTCCTTTTCTTTTCTAACTCTAATTGATCACTTTCTTCTTTCCTTAACCCCTCATGTCCTTTGAATGATCACTTTCTTCTTTCCTTAACCCCTCATGTCCTTTGAATGGCCAATGGGTTTTAACTTGTTGATCATTCAAATGGAAAGAGGGACAAAGGGAAGGATTAAGGGTGGGTGAAGGGTGTTGTTAGTGGGGGTTTGATTCCTAGAATTGTGCCACCCACCCCAACCAATTTTTAGTTTTTAATCAAATTGTTTTGTTTTTATATTATTTTACATGTTTTAATTGTTTTAATTCCTTGTATTTCTGAATTTTAAATAATTTTTTTTTTTTTAATTTGTCCCTTTTTAAGAAAAATTAAGGACAAATTGTTTTTTTTTAATGTTTTATTAACACATATTTTTTGGTTTCTTCTATAAAAATTCTTTCTTTCTTAATTTTGTAATTGTTTTTATTTTTAAATTTGTCTTTTAATAAAAATTTAAAGATTTTTTAAGTGGGTATTTTTTTTAACTTTTTTCTTTTCGTATGATTTAAGAGCTACTTTGTGCTTTTTATCACAACGGTGTTGGTTAAAGGCCAATGCATTCCAAAATAAGTTGTGAATTTTAACTCCTGGAAAGAAAGGGGTGATACTTCTGCCACCACTTTTCAATTCGAGGGTTGATTTGCCTTTGCTGGTCAGTACTAGTTGTCAAAGCCATAGTTTCAAATAGGGAGTAATTATAACCTAAAGAAGAAAAATAATTGATTTTGTAGCATGACTTTTTGATTGAGGGGTTAATTTTTGTGGTTTCTAGACACAAAAATATTGGTTTTTTGGGCTAGAGTTCCCATTTGAGGTCACTTCTGCCTTCAAGTGTTGGTAACTATGTTAAAATTGTTTTAATTGTTAAAGAATAATTTTGTTGGACATCAAGACTCCCTCAAAATTGTTAAGGGAGATTAGGTTTAGCGTAGAGTTTAGCTAATGCAATTGGGAGAGAAGGTAATTCAATTGGGATTTCAAGAGGAAAGGTTCACTCAGATAATGGGATATTTGCACCAAGCAATTGTAGAGAAGGAGGAGGAATTGGCTAGGTTACAGGAAGTTTTCCAAGAGACCAAGGAAGTAAAACAACCTTCCTTTGCTACTACAAAATCCAACACCATGATCGAGACAAGCATTGTAATCACACCTTCCTTGTCCCTTTATCGAGAGCATTTTGGTGATTTTCAAAATCATATTAGAGGCCTTGGTTCCAATATACTAAGACATATGGGATATAATGGTCAAAGGATAGGCAAGAGAATTCATGGCATTGTAAACCCCATATTACTTGAATTGAGGGTCAATCATGAAGGCCCAAGTTTATGTGGAATATATAAAAAGTCCATGATCACCAAGATCACTTTGTGATGATGAAGATGTTATATATTTGTCTTCTCATTGTATAAATTCAACAATCAGATGCAACACACCAACACGCTTGCTTTTGGTGGATTGTAGAAGGGAAATGATGTGGAAAGTTTAGAGACTCAATCTACACCAACACTTAGAATAGGTATGCATCAATAAAGACATACCTCATTTGTTACTTCTATAAGAAGAAATATCACAAAGATGCCAACTATTGGTATTCCAAGTATGTTCCTTATATGGGAAGAAAGTCCATCTTGAGGTTTCTTGTCAGAGAAGCAAGCCACATGCCACATGCCCAAATTCTTTAAGAGAAAGAATTGAAATAATACTTCTCCAATACAACAACAAATATATAGGAACATGGAAAAAATGTGTATGCCAAGTAGACCAAACAACAACAACAACAACTTTCATTAGAACCTAGTTGAGTAGACATTGGGAAGCCAATTGTTGGAGAATTCATCTAGAACTTCATCCTATGAATTACACCACCAAGAGAAGAGTGTAGAGAGTGAAGATTGAAGGGAATGAAGAGTTTATTACATCTTCAGCCTAAGAATCATAAACTATGCAAGGAGTTACAACGGTACAGGAGGTTGGGTTTGTCAATGAGGTGGACAACAATTTGATGTTGGCATCAAGGCAGTCCTAATCCAATTGTTTCCTTCAATAATGCAATAAAAGATTCCCCATTGGCGATGTGTCGGATATTGGTGCATGGAGGTCAATGAAATTTTGGGGTTCCTTGAAACTCCATGACAACTACTAAACAAAACAAAATGATGGATAATTCATGGTATGTGTATATGAATGATTCAGTACAGTAATACCAAATTGTATTTCTACACTATATTTCATCTACAACATTGTGATAGTGGGTTCCACTTTAATTAATTCTCTGGAGTAAATTTTCATTAGGTAAACCATTGGCTATAATAATTGATCCAATTTGTCCATAACCCATTCCTTATATTGTCTAGATATTGAGGAATCTTCCTCATCCTAAAGATTGTAGGCATTCATTCCACCTACAAAAACACATTTGTATGTTTTCAACTATTTTGGGAAGAAGAAGGTGTCGAGATTGCACATAAAGGATGTCATTCAATCGATACTTTTGCGGAGATAGAGTGTTGTGTAAGCACATGCAAAAAAAATAATTTTTTCAATGTTGGGAAGCAATTGATCTCAACAAAACAAGGCAATCCACACTTCCTTTGTTGATTTGTTGCATGATGGAAATTTAATTATCAAGACTCATTATTGAGTGAGTGTTGCATACATTCAGAAATGAATGAGTGAAGACCAAAATTCAACTTAGCTTCCAATGGCTTCCAAGGCAAACCATCTAAGTTTGAGAATAAGATAGACTACACTAACATGGGAATGAATTTTGAATGATGAACTCAACCTACAATTGTTGATAGTGCTAAGAATGATGCACATAAACAATCAATGCATAGAATTATACACTTTCAGAATAGGTGAATCTAGAAACAAGATACGAAGTAGTAACCAAAACTAGAGCCAGAAGCCAGAAATGAGAGTCAGGGTCAGATTTAGAGCTATATCCAAGAGCCAGAATTGAGAGGCATGTTCTAGAGAAGTAGATGGGAGGTACATTGATCCAAAGATTT
The DNA here is from genome assembly GCA_010110895.2 of Picea sitchensis. Lineage (NCBI taxonomy): Eukaryota > Viridiplantae > Streptophyta > Pinopsida > Pinales > Pinaceae > Picea > Picea sitchensis. Next base: position 22,415 of record SNQJ01S0080973.1, on the reverse strand, counting down.
GTTTCCTAGAATCTTTTGGAAACCAAAATCCTCCAATGGGAGGCATGATCCATAATGGATCCAAAAATGAAAATGAATGGTTCATAAAAACTTAGTGCACATAAGTAGTCGCAAAAAATTGAGAGTTGAGAAAACAAATGACAATTCAAGCATTAAGAAATAAAATGAAAGAAAGAGAAAAAAATGAATTCAAGAAAAGGACAAAATAGGAGAAATAACATTGGGGAATCATAAATGAATTGACAAGGATTATTGACCTTCCCTTTACCCTATCACTACCTATATCATTAAACAATTTGACTCGGAAAGGGTCTTTTAGGTGGAGTAAAAGAGAAGGCGGAGGAAAATCCTGGCTATGCAAATTGATAAATGGCCTAAATGTTGATGTTTTTGGTAGCAGGTGGTATTCCTCCTAGAAAAAAATATTAGAGAAGAAGAAGATTCCAAGAATTCAAAGGAATACCATTGAACAGCTGAAGAACACAATCTAAGAGAATTCGACCCGCATGGAAAGATAAAGTGGAAATAGAATTTCGAGGAAGAGAAGTCGACCCACATGAAAAGATAGAAGTGAAATAGAATTCCAGAAGAGAAGTCACCCATCTAAGTGACTTGAAGACTATAAATAAAGTGACGCTTTGCTCGTTTGATCACTCACTCACAACTATCTCACTCAAGAAGAAGGTGCAAGTCAAGAAGAAGACGTAGTTACTGCAACAACAGGGGTTTCTTGGTGACTCTTGGTGATTTCTCTTATGTGCTACCTCTAAGAGTTGCACCGATTGTGATCGAGTTGTCTACCCTTGATAGGGTTTGACAAGGGGGAAAGATAAGTTCATGTTATCGTGGTTTCTTCATTATTCAATTTTTCTCTTGTGAAAAGATTTGGGTCATGAATACAGGATTATCGAAGATCTCTACAGTGTTGGTTGGCTTTTTCCTCAAGTTTGGCTCTTGGGTTTTTCCTAGGATAAATATTTGTGCCTTATTGTGCTTGTCTATCTTCTTATATATTTAGTATATGGTTATTGAATGTAATAGAAAATCTAAATGCTCTGGTAAATCTATTGTTCTGAAAATTTAAGAAAATCTAACATGGTTTCAGAGCGGGTTACCTTCAGAACAGCCTAATCATTGGAAGGAAGATCATACTTTGGGACTTGTTGCTACACATTTTTATTTTATCAAGATCGTTGAGCACTTATTCCAAATTCATTGGGATTAACTCCACCACAAAGCAATCTGCCTCACCCTAGCGCATATCATGAAATCCTAGCATTGAATTTTAAGAAGGTTGATCTTTCAACCCTGGGGTTTCTACTAGAGAAAAATGATTACTAGTATGAGAGTTGAAGATAGGTTGGATGGAGAAGATAATTTCATATCATGGAAGCATAGAGTACTTCTCATTCTAGAGGAGAATGAGCTCTTGGATCATGTCAAGCAAGTTCTCCCATAAATAGAAGAGGAAGACACCAAGGAAAAATATAAGAAGAATGAGATCAAGGCCAAGAGGATCTTGACAGATTCAATCAAGGACAACTTGATTCCTAATGTATCAAAATTGAAGACACCCAAGGAGATGTTTGATGCCTTAACAATATTATATGAAAGCGAGAATACAAGTAGGAAGCTAACCCTAAGGCATCAACTTAGAAACATGATGATGAACAAGTTAGATATAGTTTCTACCTACTTCATGAAGATTTCTCAGATCAAGGATCAGCGAACAGCTATTGGAGATTCAGTGGATGATGTAGAGCTTGTGACTACAACTCTTAAAGGCTTCCCTTCTTCTTGGGATGTTTTTGTTCAGGGAATTTGTGCAAGAAGGAAATTTCCCAAATTCAACAAGCTATGGACAGATTGTACCCAAGAAGAATCAAGATTGATATCTAAGTTGTAGAAGACCAATGATGAATAAAATCAAGCTCTTGCTACTCATGTGAAGAAAAGGTAAGAAAGAAGAAACAACAGTCTGAATAAAAATAGAAGGTCAGTTCAATATCACAAGAAGGATGTGTCTAAGATCAGATGTTTCAATTGTCATGAGTTGGGACACTTTTCTTATCAGTGTCCTCGAGGGAAAGGAAAGAGAAAACATCATGCACATGCAACAGATATGGAGGATTCCACATCTCAGAAGAAGACAAAGGAAACAAAATATGAAGAGTATATCTTTGTCTTGGCTCTCATAGATACCATCACTCAAGGAAGTGATAATTGGCTAGTGGACAGTGGTGCTTCCAAGCACATGATCGGGTTTCAAAGTTCTCGTACAAAATTGATAGAAAAGAGTTCATCCCTTCATGTGGAACTTGGGGATGATTTTAGGCTTGCAGTAAAAGGAGTAGGTGAAGCCTCCTACCAGCTTGATTTAGGTAACTCTATTTCAATAAAGGATTTATTAATTGTACAAGTTTTAAAGAAGAATCTTCTTTCTATTTATGCTTTAGAAGATCGAGGCTTCAGAGTAGCTTTTTTTTATGGCCAATTCCTCCTATGGCCTAAGGGTTCAAGTATAGATTCAACTACTATGATTAGTGTCCTAGAGGGAAGATTGTATAAATTGAAGGGACACCCAGAACAAGCCCTTGTACACAAAAATGTTAGCTCTATTGAGCTATGGCACCGAAGACTTGCCCATATCAACTACAGAACCTTACTAGTTTTGAGCAAGATGGTTACAGGTCTACCAGATATACAGGTAGAGCATGATGGAGTATGAAAAGGATGTGCACTTTTCAATAATGCCAAGGGAAGTTTTCCAAGCAGTGAAAATAGATCTAAGGGGATCAAGGATATCATACAATTAGATGTATGCGAATAAATGACAGTACCATCTATAGGTAACTTTTTATATTATGTCATTTTTATTAATAATTTTTCATGTAAAACATGGATCTATTTCTTGAAAGAAAAAAGATGAAGTTTTCAATAAGTTTTAAGAATTCAAGGCTTTAGTAGAAAGTATCTCTCGAAGAAAGATTGAAGTTTTGAAGTCAGATAATGGAAGTGAATACACCTCAAATGAGTTCAAATATTTTTGCAGAGAAGTAGGGATTAAGAGGGAGTTGACAACTCCATACAACCCCCAATTGAATGGGATTGCAAAGAGAAAGAACGGATCAATTGTAGAAGAAGCTAAAGTGATGATCCATGACCAGAACTTACCCATGCATCTATGGGAAAAAGCATCCAAAACAGTTGTATATGTCTAGAACATAATTCCTCATAAGATATTGGGGAACAAGACACCAGAAGAAGTATTCACCAGAAAGAAACCAGAAGTCAGCCACTTAAGGATATTTGGTTTCCCAGTGTACATACATGTTCCCAAGGAAAAGAGAATGAAGCTAGAGACTTCAAGAAAGAATGGAACCTTCATTGGATACATTGATACTTCGAAGGCTTATAGAGTATACATCCCCAGATAGAGACAGATTGAGATTAGAAGGGATGTTACCTTTGATGAAGAAGCAACCTTCGGGAAATCTAGAGAGTCTCACATGGATGAGGACACAGAGGAGCAAGAGGCTCCAAGGGAGGCAGTAATAATTGACTCTACTCTAGAAGAACATATTCCAAAATATCAGAATGAGACAGTAGATCCATAGGTACATGTAGATCCACCCAGAGAAATTATAGTTACCAAGAAGAGACCAGCATGGCTTCAGGACACTTTGCAAGAAGTTGAAGGACATGCAGCTCCCATAGGCTCTTTTAGAGAGAGAAAGAGACCACACAAGTTTTCCAGCTATGTGGCATTGATGAGTAAGATCATTGATTCAGAACTTATCACTTATGAGGAAGTTGCAAATCAGCAAGTGTGGAAGGATGCTATGATGGAAGAGTACCAATCCATCATGAAGAATGATGTGTGGGAAGTGGTTACGAGACCAGAAGGGAAGTCAGTGGTGACTTCCAAGTGGATCTACAAGATCAAGCATGTTTCATATGGAATCATAGAGAAGTAAAAAGCTAGATTCATGGCTAGATGATTCTACCAGAAAGAGGGAGAAGATTATGATGAAACATTTTCTCCAGTAGCAAGGTACACTTCCAATAGATCTATTATTTTTATTACTTTTGTTACGGGATCGAAATTACACCAGATGGATGTCAAGACTTCTTTATTGAATGGTGTAAAGAATAAGTGTACATAGATCAGCCACAAGGTTTTGTGATCCATGGCAAGGATTCCCATGTTTGAAAATTGAAGAAAGATTTGTATGGGCTTAAGAAGGCACCCAAGGCATGGTATGCCAGAATAGATAGTTATCTAATGAGGTTGGGGTTTACCAAGAGTGATGCAGATACCAACCTTTATTACAAGGTTGAAGATGTTTTCCCTTTGATATTGGTACTATATGTGGACAACTTGTTTCTTACAGGGGATGAGAAGCTCATAGATGGGTGCAAGAGGGAGCTCACTTTAGAGTTCGAAATGAAGGATCTGGGTTTTATGCACTATTTATTGGGATTAGAAGTGTGGAAAATACCAGATGAAATCTTCACTAGTCAAGGAAAGTATACAGTTGAGATCATGCATAGATTCGGGATGATGGACTGCAAGTCCATGGCCACACCTATGGTTACAAATCTAAATCTCTTGAGTGATTCTTCTTCATGTTTGGTTGATCCCACGATATACAAACACTTGATCGGATCTTTGATGTAACTGGTTAAAATCAATCCATATATGTGCTTTGTAGTGAACACAATGATTCAGTACCTGGTTGATCCTAGACATGTACATTTGGTAGAAGCAAAGAATGTGTTGAGGTACCTACATGGTACGGTTGAATATGAACTCAGATATGTTTCAGATGGTAAAGTAAAGTTGCAAGGTTATACAGACTCTGACTGGGCACGGAGTGCAGTGGACAGGAAAAGCACATCAGGATGTTGCTTCAGTTTGGGATTAGGTATGATCTCATGGTTGAGCAGAAAACATACGTCAGTGGCACTCAGTACAACAGAGGCAAAATATATAGAAGCCAGTGTTGCAAGTTGTGAAGCAGTGTACATGTGATAATCAAAGTTGTGTAAACATTTCATAGAATCCAGTCTTTCTTGACAAGTCAAAACATATAGAGATCAAATTCCATTTCATCTAATACATGGTGCATAAAGGAGTAGTGGATCTCTGGTACATATCCACAGATGATTAGACAACAAAAATTCTCACCAAGCCTCTGTCTAAAGTGAAGTATGAGTACTTCAGAGACAAGATTGGTGTGATGCAGAATGTCCATCCTCATTGAGAGGGAGTTGTGATGTTTCTCCTACAAAGTGAAGATACTCTCCCTTTGGCCAAGGGTTTCTCAGGTCAGTCATGTGAAGTGACTGAGGGAGTAATGAGTATTCTGGTACAAGTCTTGTATACACCATGTGAAGTGGCTAGGTGTGACTGTGACTTGTAGTGTGGTCTGTCCTATGCCATGTGAAGTGGCTAGGTGTGAATGGGACCATGGTGTAGGCTTGCCTAAGCCATGTGAAGTGGCTAGGTGTGAATGGGGTTATGGTGGTATTCTTTCCCATACCATGTGAAGTGGATGGGTGTTGGGACTACTAGGAGAGGAGAAACACAATAGATACTTGCAATGTAGTCTTATGAATATGGTGGTAGTTTTTCCCATGCCATGTGAAGCGAATGGGTGTGATTGGGACTACTAGATACTTTCAATGTAGTCTTGAGACTATGGTGGTAGTATTTCCCATGCCATGTGAAATGGATTGGTGTGATTGGGAATACTAGAGGAGAACATCATGGAAGAATACCTCCCTAACTAAGAGGGGGTGATGATGTTTTTGGTAGCAGCGGGAGGTTTTCCCTCCTAGAAAAATTTTCTTAGAGAAGAAGAAGATTCCAAGAAGTCAAAGGAAGATTGTTGAACAGTTGAAGAACACCTCGAAAGATAAATTTTCCCATAGGAAAAGATAAAGTGGAAATAGAATTTCCAGGAAGAGAAGTCGACCCACAGGAAAAGATAAAGTGAAAACATAATTCCAGTAGGAGAAGTCGTCCCCGGCTAAGTGACTTGAAGACTATAAATAAAGTGACACCTTGATCATTTTTTCACTCACTCACACAGCTATCTCACTCAATAAGAAGGTGCAAGTATGAGACAAGAAGAAGACACGACTACTGCAACAACTAGGGTTTCTTGGTGGTTTTGGTGATTTCTCTTGTGTGCTATCTCTGGAAGAGTTGTGCTAGGATTGTGACACAATTGTCTACCCTTTCTAGGGTTTGACAAGGGGAAAAGACAAGTTATTTTTATCAAGGTTTCTTCACTATTCAATTTTTCTCTTGTGAAAAGAGTTGGTTCATGGTTACATTGTATTATCAGGAAGATTCTCTCTAAGAAAAGTTGGCTAGGTTTTTCCTCAGGTTTGGGATTTTCCCAAGATAAATATTTGTGTCTTCTTGTGCTTGTCTATCTGATTATATCTTCAGTATATGGTTATTGAATGTAATAGAAAATATAAATACTCTGATAAATCTATTGCTCTGAAAATTTAAGAAAATATAACACTAAAGAGCCATGAGACTACATTGTAACCTTGAAATTGTCTAAAATAAAGTTTGAGCATCACCATGTGAAGTTGTCTTTCCGGTTTGTGTTTCTAGGGTAAAATCATTATTGTCCATTGTGATTAATTGATGTGTCTATTGTGTGGATTATTGCTTATGCACATTGATATTTCCATGTGGATTCATTGGTATGATGATTGTTTTAGGCATTTTAATTCTTGGTTTGTTGAATCAATGACGTTAGAAACTAATGTATATCCAACATTCTCATGAAATGTAATTCGATGGGATATTGAAGTCTAGTAGTCACAATGATCCCCCTTACCCAATTGATTCCTTCCCCACTCGATTTAATGAGTCTGTATACTGGGTGAACATAATCATAGCATGTGAACCATGTAATTCACATATATAATAGTATTGTGTTCTATGTGAATATTAATTCATGCTTGAAATCAATTCTTGCCCAATGTTTGATTAACGAAAATAGTTAGAAGATCCAAACCATCCATCTAACTACCTAAATAAGATCGATGGCTATGATAACAAAGTTTTCATTCCATATCCAACCCAATTGATAATTTTCAATCCCTTGAATTTAGCAAGTAGTCCATTCTTATACCGTTGGCATTGTTTATGTACAATGTACAATATAATTCAATACTATTTTCAGCTCCCTTTCTTCCTTAAACTCCATCACTAACTCCAATTTAGGAATCGACATCCCAACATCTCATTTGAAATATTTATTGTGGTAATTGATTGTGGGAATAGAACATTTTAGTTGGAATGACTTGATTACATCCCTTAGAAATTTTTGTGGTCAAGAATATGTTCGACAACACAGGTATTCCAATAGAGGACGAACACCTTCAGTAACCACTCACATAACCATATCAAAGATCAACACACTGATGTTTTCACATGGTAAAACCCCTACGGGGAAACATCCACGGCCCCAGCCGACATGACCACTTGGATCAATTTATTAATGCAAAGAAAAAGATTACAGGGAGATTTTACAATAGAGTTTCTCACAATCAATCATCAACAAATGACCCTCCATGCTCTTTAAATAGATATCATGGACTAATCGGGTGTTAAGCCACGAATCAATGGCCGTTAAGATCGAGGAGAGTATGAACCGTCGGATCACTCTATGTTGGGAACATATCGTGACCGTCGGATTTCCTAACTACAAATGCATACTAATTCACACTAAAGAAACACACTAGAAAAC
>SNQJ01S0080973.1:0-10060 GCA_010110895.2 Picea sitchensis | reverse complement strand
ATTCACTTTTATACTTGAAGTGAAATGCACTTTACAATTTTTAGCATGAACTTTTTCAAAAAAAGTAACAAAAGAGAGACTTGAACTCAAGACCTCTTACTTAATAAGGCAAGTTTTAACCAAATGGTCTAGCAAAATATATTGTAATGTTCAAAAGGAGGATTGTTGTTGTTGTTGTTGAAGACAACCTTAGAGAGCGTGCTAAAAAAAAACTATTTCCACACAAGAAAAAAAATTCGCTTCTCGATGACAACAAGGGTTAGATCTCGGTTAGCTTACCCGGAAGATGCACATTTTCCTATCTGTTTCTTATTTTCCGAGATCGCACAGGGAACGGGGAAAAGAGCATATACAGATCTAAAAGAGTAGCAACCCGGAAATAAAAAAATACAAACAGAAATAAAATCAAAATAAAACTTTGCAAAAATTTAAAAAATGCGTATTTAGGCTTTATACCTCTAGATCTTACTGTAATGGTCGTATCTTGGGCAAATGGAAACCTTTTCGAGTGAAACGAAAAGTGTTCCTAACTGAACCGAGTGCTACGGACGCAATGGAATAGTCCTCTCAACGCAGAAATGTATGGAAATGGCAGAAAATGAAGATGAGACAACTCGGTTTCACGATCTTGATCTACAATAGGAGCGGGTCTTCAAACAGGCTCTAATACCATGTTCGACAACACAGGTATTCTAACAGAGGACAAACACCTTCGGTAACCACTCACGTAACCAGATCAAAGATCAACACACCGATGTTTTCACGTGGTAAAACCCCTACGGGGAAACATCCATGGCCCCAACCAACACGGCCACTTGGAGCAGTTTATTAATGCAAAGAAAAAGATTACAGAGAGATTTTACAATAGAGTTTCTCATAATCAATCATCAGCAAATGACCGTCCATGCTCTTTAAATAGAGATCATGGAACAATCAGGTGTTAAGCCACAAATCAATGGTCGTTAAGATCGAAGAGAGTATGAACCGTCGGATCACTCTATGTCGGGAACATATCGTGACTGTCGGATTTCCTAACTACAAATACATACTAATGCACACTAAAAAAACACACTTTTACCTAACAACACAATAGATCAAGTAGATCTTAACTAACTCTTAAGTATCTAAATATCCTAACAGAATGCACTTACCATTAATATTTTATGGTCAAGAATACACTTACCATTAATTTTGATAATTAAAATATATTAATGTATTATTATATGACATGCTATACATGCTATAGAGATTTTAATTAATGACAATAAATAATCTTTTCTTTGAAAGCATTGAATCATTTATTACCTTTGTAAAATGTAAAGAGAAATTTACCATGTCATTTGTTGCTCTATATTTGAAGATACACATGTTATTATTAGTGATGTGACATTATGGAAAGTGTTCTCTTCTTGTTATTAATGTTGGAGTGCCTTATCCATTGCTAATATTGGAGTATTGATTCCAGAAACCATTCAAAACAAGTGAATACATATATCCCTATTTACTTGTCTCCACCTATTGAAATATTAGACGTTATACCACATGTAGTGATATCATGTACAACACCATATATTGATGAATACAACTAACTTTATATTGGTCTTTCAACTAGGAACAATGAAAACTTAAAAGTTATTTTGGTATTTTCATTTCCTCGAATGAATGTTCAAATATTAGACGTTATACCACAGGTAGTGATATCATGTACAACACTATATATTGATGAATATAAGTAACTTTATATTGGTCTTTCAACTAAGAACAATGAAAACTTAAAAGTTATTTTGGTATTTTCATTTCCGTGAATGAATGTTCAAGAAGAAGGTATTAACATTTAGTTGGTGGGTATAATTAGAGCATTGTGATTAACTTAAAGTTATTTTGATATTTTCATTTCCTTGAATGAATTTTCCAGAAGAAGGTATTAACAATTAGAGCATTGTGATTAACTTAAAAGTTATTTTGGTATTTTCATTTCCTTCAATGAATGTTCAAGAAGAAGGTATTAACATTTAGTTGGTGTGTATAATTAAAGCATTGTGATTATACATTCAAATAGTGATAGAGTGGATGGTTTACTTTTACACCACATGAGTTGAATAGTGTATCAACCATTCACATTTGCAAACATTATATGAACTCTTCTTTGTATTCTAAAAAATGTATTTGTATATTGAGCATAATATTATAGAGTGCATTTCTATTTTGCATTACAAAGTATGTTTTATGTTTTTTTCTACTGATAACAGGGCTGGAATTGTTTCCTTGTTGATTAATCTAGGCAATATCAACATAACAAGGATATCCACAACAAGCAAGAGAATTAATCTAGGAATTAGAACTAAACACACACATAACCATATTGATGATTTGGCCTTAGCACCATAGTTGATACAACAAGAAATATACCAAGCTTTGAAGCCATAAGCATAGCCATTTCTTGTATACACATTTGGTTATTAGAAACAAAGAAACTTGGACTCAAAATCTTTATTATTATTACAATTTAGTTGGTTATTTTTTAGCATATTATATAGAAGATAGAAGCTTTGTAATCAATTGTGAGTAGAGATTGTAGAAAACAAATCATGTTTTTGTAGAAGATTTGTGTTGGTGATATGTGTGTGCTATAAGTTCCACATTAACAGATCATTTATCCAGGTTGTTAATACAATCAATTAACACTTCTTGTTTTAGGTTCCCATCATTGCAAGAAACCTTTAGTTTAGAATTCCTCTCATTTCATGAATCTCAACAATCTGGTTCTACATTGCCTTGATATTCAATTTTGTGCTCCTCTTCACATTCCTATTATTTCTCCATTTTTCTATCTTTTTTCTAATTCATCAATTGTCTACCTTAATTCTTGTATCTCTTGGTTTACACCTTCTCTATCACCTCTTATTTCCATCAATGCAAGCCTTGTTTTATGAAATCTTAAGTTTTGGGGTTTTCCACCTTTGCAACTATATTAAAATATAAATCATCAATTTTACCAAGCATTCAATTCATCATGATACAAAAAATGATGTAGTCGAAAAGGTAGTGAACCCAAACTACTTTTGAAGAAGAAAGATTTAGCCCAAAAACATGCACAACAAGATCATGGAAAAAACAAACTCAACACATTCATAATACATTCACATAAGATTTAGAACACGTCTACTCATTCTCATTCATAACTCAAATTACATAAGAAAATATATGCCTTGGAATAGGCTTTCACAAGTACCAATATTGCACTCAACTTGTGCTTGGGAACTTCCTCTCTCAATTGTGATCTACCAAATCAATGGAAATTCAACTTCCTTCGTATTTGATATGACCCTAATGGGGGTATATACAGGGTCATCTTAGCAATGGGTCTACATGGGAAATGGGTGAGAATGTATATCGTAAATAGAGATCAACAGAGGTATCATTGTATACATGGACCTAAGATTTGACTATACGAATGTATTTGGGTTATTTGGGAGTTGTTATCCTAATTAATAAGGATTTATTGTGTAAGTCTTCATCACTTTACTTTTGAGAGATGGGATCACTTTACTTTTACACCACGGGAATTGAATTGTTTATCGACTTACATGTTGTACATTGTGTATATGCTAGTATATTTGGTGTATATTGTGTGTATCCTAGTTTTTCACAATATTTTAAGTATCAAGTTCATAACATTTGGTAAAAGAACTCCATTTACCTCTATTTATACATATTCTCACATAGTTTCCATGTAAGCCTACTATTGGGACAACCTAATATTACATATACATTTAACCCCATATATACCCCCATTAGGGTCTTGACATGTTATTCTTCTTCTAGCATAAAATCACTCAAATGCCACTCTCATGTCCTTGTCCAATGCACTATCTCTACTTCAAAAAAATTATGTACTTCATTTCTCATAGAAACAAACTCTAGTCTCCAATCTATGATTCTTCCTAATTTATCGATTCTTCTCTTTCATGATCTCCAATCTATGATTCTTCCTAATTTATCGATTCTTCTCTTTCATGATTGATTCTTCTTCTCTTATCATTTTCCTTCTCTATATTAATATTTTCATCCCCGACACTAACCCAAACTCCTTGCAGCATAATTTTCACTTCTTCATTAACAACATTTCAAGATTATCTCTTGACTATTCAACTTCTTCAATGTGCACTTTCTTATTTTGCTCCACACTCCTCACTTCACGTGTTCACTTTTATGAACCCATAATTGTATTATGTGCATAAGTATGCTACATGTTCCCTATGTTTTGTAACTTTATCTACATTCCATCCTCATACGTAAGTATACATATGGATCCATGCATATATACTCCGAGATGCTCCTGCGTCACCCTCAATGTGTTTTTAATGCATATATTCATTTTATATTATGTGGAATTCTAATAAAACTCCATAAGAAAGTCTTAATCTTCATAAGAAAGTCTTAATCTTCATACTGAAGAGTGACTGTTTCTAAATCAAATATGAAAGATTATGAATCAAATTGTCACACAAAATACAAGTGATGAACTTTTTAGTATCGATGGTATTATAGATTGGAATTCATTAATGAATGAGAATCCCCATGGATGTTGAATCACGAGAAATATGAAAGTTAACTACCATAAATAAAATAAAATAAAATAAAAAACTTAGAATTATAAAAAATAAATATCATAAAAAAACTATAATTTTAACATACCCTTCTAATATTAAACTTAGAATTATAAAAAATAAATATCATAAAAAAACTATAATTTTAACATACCCTTCTAATATTACATGACTTTTAATATTACATGAGAACTATATTTGCTTTGGTTTAAATTTGACTGGCATCCTTCAACAATACTAGAAGGATGGAGAAAGACACATTGCTGAGAAATTCATTTGGTACTTCCTAAGTACTTGTTTTATTTGTTTTATATAAGAAATTGCTTCATCATGCTCTCCCTTTCCATGTGATGTTTCAAAGTAATTCCAAACATGTCAGAATTCATGTTTTCTTATGGAGCCTAATCAATTAATAAAAAGATTGCACTTATTTAAACTGCTCAACACATCCATTAACAAATCCAATGTTCTCTAAATATGATCCCATGATTTTTGAAATCATTATAAATTGTATCAAGGCAGTGTTGAACAAACAAAGTGTCATGTTCATGGTCATCACTCATGCGCGCACGCGCACACACACACACACACATGATACTTTTTAATGACATCATGAGTATCTACAATGTTGACTCTACCATCAATGTTATCTTGTGCATATCTATATACCGTGTGCACAAATATAATAACCTAGTTAGAATGATAGTATTCGCTTTGTATCTCCTTTTGTGCAGCGAATGTATATTTTTTTGTGAAGTCAACCACTAATAATATCATGCCATTATGAAATACTTCATGATCTTGTTTGAATTTCAAATCCCGCCACCTACCCTTGTGAGAGTGCTTGACATCTTTGTATACTTGATTTCTAAACTTATGCATGAAATTTGTGGTGGTAATGGCATCTTCAAGTATATCAAATTTTTTTTGGATGTCGCCCTAAAAGAGGATATGTGATTTAAAACCACATATTCATATATCTTCCACTTCACCATGCTATTTTTCAATCTAAGGTTGGAAATATCAATAGGAAAGTTTCTATCAAAGAGTGAAAAATTACCACAATCATCACATTTTTTCCTCCAACACGTTTTTTTTGTAGAAAACATCTCCAATTCTTCCATTACATAGTATGAGGGAAATAAATTCACAAACAAATGAAAGAGGAGGGTTACCTGGAAAATGGCTTTTATAAAATTCTCGGCATGTCCAATAATACAATTGAAATTCCAAATGGTAACTACAAGTCACGAACAATGATTGACCTAATATACCAAGTTGTCAATTTGTCGAATATGCTAATTGCAATTTGGACTCCATGATTGCTTTGCTTGAAACTTTCAAACAAATCGACTTGAGTGATTTCCAATATATTTTTGCATGACTCTCGTATATGCCTCTAGATACTTATCAACGTACAACCTTCTTCTCAATTGGCAAAACACAAGAGTTTGATTCCAAAAATGATATAACCTTCTCTCAAACACCTTATGCAAGCCTATCTTGATAGGGCTACCTGCAAATAATGACCCAATAAGAAGTTTCATCATTTTGGTCCAAACAAACCGTGAATTTGTTATGCTTTTGAAGTGTTCTTTTGGAATTTCTTAATAATTTCAATGTTTCTTCATCATTTGATGTCTCAATGTTTTATAGATAACAAGAACTATTGAAGCAATTTCTCTATGAGTGGCCTTGATATCAAAGGTCCGTGCCTTTCCAAATCCAGTAAAGTCCCTAGATATGTTTTTTGAAATATTTTCTATGACCTTCATGAATCTTTCAAATTGAACAACTATATTTTCCTTTGTAGCTCTTAACTTTTTTTAGCTTCAATAAACCATGCAGTATTTGAGATTTTTTTATTGCTAATTTATCTTCAAAATAATTTTGAAATATCTTATGAGAATTCAAGCACATAATGCAATCAACAATTATATCACCATGAATGTTAGTTGCATCAGTATTTGTCAAATAGGTTTTCATCATTATGGACATCATTGCAACTATCATTTAAATGTGAAGCTCTTCCTAGAATAAAGTCTTGGTGTTGGTTAAATTCCATCCCTATGTTGTAAAACCAATTTTGTACAAATTTTGTTTTAACAAAATAAATCTTAAATTTTATACAAGTCAACTTGGAATTTAATGGGAAAATTTTAATTGGGTTAAATATTTAGAACATGGTGTTCAAAAATTACCAATATCTCCTCCAATGGTTTGATTTGTAAGCTCATCCATGGGTTGTTATAATGACTCGTCAATGGGTTATTGAGAAGAAATATCCCCAATGGGTTGTTGTGAAGACTCACCACTGGGTTATTTAGAAGAATCCCCGATGGGTGGTTGTGAAGACTCATCAATGGTTGTTGAGAAGATTTTATAATGGGTTGTTATGAAAACTCACCTATGGTGTGCATACAATCAGTAGAAGGATACTCAAATGAGTTGGACAAGTCCTCATGTTCATCTCTTGATTCCCCAAAAAGAATAAAAAAAAATGTTTATGACGGATATGTGTATAAAAACTCATTATATTTGGATTATTATATTTTAAAATTATTTAAAATAAATAAATAAAAATGTTTACATTACAACAATTTGTGTAGATGTTGATCCTGAAAAAAAAAAAAAAAAAAAAAAAAAATGACCATAATATGTATTTAAGGTTAATAAGTAGAATGCATACAAATGACACCCATGATCATTTTCTATAATTTTGAAGAATATTTAAGGTTAATAAGTAGAATGCATACAAATGACACCCATGATCATTTTCTACAATTTTGAAGAATACATGTGAGTAAAAATCAAATTTGAGATATTAAACAACAATAATTTTTTTATCAAAAATATGAGTGGAAATGTAACATGTTGTTCTTTAATTATTCTTTTAACTCCATATTGAAATTGTAAACATATAGTTGAGTTATAAAGTGTTAGATTTTAAAAACTTGTAAATTTGCAAATTTTATTGACAAAATTCTGTTATAAAGAATGACACATCTTCATGGTTTAACCCCACTACAACTTGACTAGGCTTTCACATGAACATCTTGGGCACTTGAACCACCACTACTTGCAACCTCTTTCACAACACCATGTGGTGTGTGGCCTTCATCTTATCTCTTGAAATGATGGTGTGTTCAGTGATTGCACATTTGGTAAACATCACAAAGATAAATTTCTATTGGGACAATCATGGCAAGCTAGATAAGCATCATTACAATCAGTTCACAGTAATATTAGTGGTCCATTTATCACTCCCTTCTTTTCCACTCAATGTTGTCTTTGCACATTTATTGATGATTTTTCCATACACACTTGGGTTTACTTTCTTAACCATCAAATGATATTTTCAAAAAAAAATGTAGCCTTTAAAACATTTGTTGAAAAATAAATATGGGTGACAATTAAAAGAATTCACATAGATATTTGAGGAGAATATGTAAACAAAAAATACATTAATATTTTCTCCATTCATGGTGGACAATGCAGTTATGCCCTATACACCGCAACCAAATGGTGTTTCTAAATGGAAGAATTGCACACTTAGAGAAATTGTGAATTATATGATTTGATCTAAAAACTTAGCCCCTCAATTTTGCGTTGAAGTTATAAACGGTGCTAACTCTAGAAGAATTGTAGACTAAAATAAATCTGAATATAAGTCATTTCAAAGTGTTTGGATGCAATGCTAGTCCACATATTTTGGATGAAAAACATAAAGCTGTGGAAATAAAGAGTAAGCATTGTACATTTATTTGATATTAAATCCTATAGGCTACTTGTACCTAAAACATCAGACATAATCTTTCAAAGAAATGTTCAATTTTATGAATACTAATTAGCATGTGTGCCTACATCTTCTTCAACGACTTCTTCTTCTTCTCTGGGGATTGTATCTTTTTTGAATGATGTTCCTTCTTCTTTATATGATGAGCATGCCATGAACCCCATACTTCTCCCTCTCTGGTTCAGTCAGTTGATCATGCACCTCTAGCAATTTCTCTTCCAAAATGACTAAGGAAGTTTATGGTACTTTAGTAAGTGATCTAATTGATCCTTGAAGGATTTCCTCTCAGTTTCTTGCAGTTGGTTCAACTCTTTTGGCCAAGCACATAGAGACTAAAGATCCTTAGAATTGTAAAGAAGCAATTCATAATCTAGTATGGGAGGAAGAGATGGAAGAAGAAATTCATTCTTTGACAAAGAATGGTACTTGGGATCTGGCTCCTCTCCCTAATGGTCACAAAGTTGTTCCCTACAAGAAAGTCTACAACACTAAGTTTTCAATAGAGGGAAGTGCAGGAAAATTCAAAGTCTTCCTTGTTATCAATGGTTTCTCCCAGGTTGAGGGAATTGACTACTTAAATACCTTTGCACCTATCACAAAATTGGATTCAATCCAACTTGTTCTTTCACTTGTTGCTTCACAGAATTGGAAGCTACATCAGATGGACTTCAAAAGTGCATTTTTACATGGAGAATTGAATGAAGAAATGCATATAGAACAACCTCTTGGTTTTGTTTAGGGTGACTCCTTTGTTTGTCACCTTAAGAATTCATTTTTGGTCTAAAGAAAGCTCCCCCAACATGGTATGAGAAGATGGATAGTTTTCTTCATGGTTCTAGGTTTTCAAGGTGTTATTTAGATCCCAATGTCTACACCAAACATATTAATGGTGAACTCTTAATCCTTGTGATGTATTATGATGACCTAATAATCACTAGGATTGATCGCCAATAGATAAACCAATTGAAGTCTAGTCTTATGATTTAGTTTGAGATCTCTAATTTAGGCCCTCTTCATTACTTTCTTGGTCTTCAAGTCCAATATTCGAAGGGGATAATTGTTTCATAGCTTGAGTATGATATTAACCTCCTTCAGAAGTTGCACATGGAAGATCGCAATCCGACCCCCGCTCCTTTTCAGTGAAGTGTCAAACTTTCTTCCAAGTGTTCAACACCTAAGATTGATCCTATTTTTCATACACAATTGGTAGGAAGTCTTTTCTACTAGGCCCACACTTGATTAGACCTTTTGATTTTTTTTTGGTTTAGTCTCTCACTTTGTGCAAGATCCCCATGAAATTTATTAGAAGGGAGTGAAGCACATACTCCATTACATTCAAGGTATTGATTAGTGTGGCATCAAGCATGCTATATGGGGCTCTTCTTCCATGGTGGGGTTCACAAACTCAAATTGGGCAAGTGACATTGACGATCGAAAGTCTACTTTCGAATATATTTTCCATCTTGGTTAGGGTACTATTACATCTTATAGCAAGAAGCACCATGCTATTGTCATTTCTTCTATAGAGGGTATAGGGGGGTTATTAATGCCAACCAAGAATTTTTTTCTATTCACTAATTGCTCGCAGAGTTTAGTTTTCCCAAAGATCCATCTACTACTCTTTGGTGCAATAACTAGAGAGCCATTCACATTG
>SNQJ01S0080972.1:0-35560 GCA_010110895.2 Picea sitchensis | reverse complement strand
GGTGAAACCAAATGAAAAAGGGTCTCCTTCCATCTTCCACCTTAGTGGAAAACAATATGACACTTTCATAGGCTAGAGAGAAATTATGCACAGATGAATGTGTGACACAATGCCTCCTAAGCCCTAAAATGAATCATTTAAGGTCACGTGGTTGGGTATGGGTTTCATGAGAAGGAAGCAAACATGTCAATTGGTTTGGTGTTCATTGTTGATTTTCAACGGAGTAATGAATTTAGGAAATTTTCAATGGAGTAGTGAATTTAGGAAATTTTCACAAGAGTAGAAAAGAGATGTGTAGCTCTTAATATATCGAAAGTGGGAAAAATTGTGAAGGAAAGAGAGAAAAGATTTGGGTCTTCAATATGAATGTGAAATTGTAATGAGGCCCCTCGATTATCTATTTGAATTGAGAAAATTTTGTTTGTTTCTTTCATCATCCGGTGTTTGTACTTTGGTAATCGTAGACCCGTGTTTGGGTTCTACATCACAAAGTGATATTATGGTCTAGGAAGTAGTGTAGTTGTTTGATATCAATGTAGTTGTCTTTGATTATTATTATTATTATTATTATTATTATTTCCATCTTTTAGTATTTTAGTCGTTGGCTAGTAGTGGAGAGCTCGACAATTGAGTAAAGGGGTCTTAATGTGTAATGTCCCCACTTTTGGACATTATCCCATTACAGAGTGTTATGACTACCAGAGTAGCCAGATATGGGTGACAACGAGTTCAGGAGCTATTGAGGGGTTTTATTGGGCCCGACTTGCATCGTTCATCATATTTCATCATCATGATCCATTCTTTACAGCTTGGCTTTTATTTCGTTGCATTCCGATAATTTCCATAAGTTTGAGTTATTATGGGTTATATTTTAGTTAAATTCACTAAGAAGGTTGTATTGGGCAAAATACTTGGAGAAACCTCTTAGTGTAATAGCTCATCAGAATCAAGAGGAAGATCACTACAGGATAGGATGATGAGAAATGACTTTTAGTGGCCAAAGAAGCCATAAGGAGGGATGAATCACTTTTTAGAGGTAAAAAGGTTAATTAATTAATTAAAGTGATTTAATTAATTATTAATAGAATAAAGTAAAAGTCACTTGGAGAGAAAAGGTGAACTGGGGGTATAAAAGAGAGATAGGGGCTTCTATTCTCTCATCATGTTGATTATTAGTTTGATATCTAGCTTCTTGCTAGTGAGCCCATGCACTTGGGGGTTTTGAGGGTTTTGACTTAACAAACCCTAGAGATCGACTCGATGGTAAAAGATTCCACCCAACTTGGTCCAAGCTTGGTCACGGAGGTGAAATATTCCTCCCTCACCATTCTACATCAGTCTGTCTCAGCCACATGTGGATCCTACAAAAGTTACAAGTTCAGAGAGAGACAATGTGTAACTATAGGTGGTTTTCAGTAGGAGGGTGCACCATCTTGAGAAGAGTAGCTCGATCTGGAAATAGGAGAAGATTCTGGGAAAAGGGGCTTATGGTTATTCTTTGTATGGCCTAGGGAACCTTCTTTAGCCTATTCCGGAGGGTTTTTATTTGTCATATTATTTATTGGAGCTTGGCACGAGTTGGAGAGAAGGAGGGTGCACTGCAGATTGAGGATTCAGTAAATTGGTGGGTCAACTCTTCATCATTCAGTCTGAGACCTTGCCAGGGGGTTTCACTTGGACCGATCTATAGTTTTTCATCGTTCTTAGAGGATTTGGTGGCCATCTTCAGAGAGGTCGAATTCTTGGTTTGCTACAACTAATGAGGGGCGCATGGTGCTAGGAAGATCATCACATTTCAGTTGGGTTATGAGTTGGTTCATCTGGGTTTTTGGTCTACAACTTGGAGAGGATTTGGAAGCCTAGATCTTCATCTATCTTGTATCTTGGAGGCTTATTAGCCAAACACTCTATTCCCTTATGTGTATTCCATATCTACACCATTTTGTATGAGGTCAAAGATCTATTATTAAATCAAATTTGAGGTATTTATGGCTATTTCTTGTGTTATTGATCTAGCATATTGTTGAGTACATTCCATTCTTACATTTCTATTATTTACTTGTTGCAAACACACAAAGAACCACCGGTATAAACATCTGTGCAACTTAAGAGGACAAAATCTGCAAAGTGTTTGACGAAACACCTCAACCATAAAACACATACAACACAATAAAAATTCAATGTTCCAATCAGATTGGGTTGGGAACATTACAGTGGTATCAGATCGAAGATTCCTCCTAGCCTGAGGGGTCTTCCATAAGGAGAGATGGATATTTTGGACTTTGCTAGAGATATTTTATTTTGTGAAAGGGAATATTACGTCCTTATTGAGATATTTAGGGCTCAAGTAACATTCCAATAGTTTGTATCCATAAAAAATCATAGGTGGAGCAAAGGCGAGGTTACACATTGGGTCAACATATCAGAGGAAAAAAAAGCCAGAGCAACTAGATGGAAGGAATCACAGATTAATCCCACACCCATTAGGAGCAAGGAACTTTGCTACAGTTGCAAAGATCCTTGGGAGAAAGACCACAAATGCAGGGTTAAAGGGAAGGTGCACATTGTTGAGGTGCAATATGATAATGAGGATGAGGAGGTGCATGAGGATCCAACCATAGATGCTTATTTAGAGTAGTCTGATGAGGCTAGTGACTCTTGCACATATGATGGACAGGATGATAGCGCATGTTCTTCATCTTCCCTATCAGGCAATGTTGAGGATTCAACACTTCAGCTTAGTGGTGACCCTTGTGAGGATTCACATGTGTTAGCAATTAGACATGATGAGATTAAGAGGTTGGATGAACTACCCTGGGACGTAGACATGGCTTCTAGAAATTCATGTATGGAGGATGATGAGTTTTCTATGATGAGTGTGACACATTTGTCATCTTTTCAGACACCTATGATAGCCACGACACATGAGGATATCAATGGCATCTATGATATGGTGGAGTAGCCTTGTGTGAGGATAGTACACCAGGGGCATATGATTCTGCAGACCCAAAAGAAGAGACATGACTTGGAGACATTTGACCTTACACATACACATCAGTACGAGGAGAGTGAGTCACCCTTTTTAGATATTCCATTGTTAGATAAGGATGTGGAGACTGACAGTTTGATGGGACACTCACTTCCAGGACCGGTCTACAATGACGAGTATGCACTCCTTATAGGTCGGGATGACCATACCTCCTATCTAGACACATCTGTATGGGATCCTTGCGTTTATGATAGTAGCAGGGTGAGTGCACAAGAGGATACAACTACCCATATATGATACAATATGATTCAGATGGAGGTAGAAGTTGGTGATGGAGTGTAGTGGCATACAGGACGACTCCGTAGCATAGTGGACAGTGGATAGATTAGTGCCTTATCTTTTGAGGAGAGTGTTGTTATATATTCCATGGTTCACACTACCAATGAGGGGCATGAGGTAGAACCTCAACAGGACTATGATCAAGAGTCACGACACTTGGAAAGACAGTTGAGAGTCAGTGAGGACATGATCATGGCAACCACTAGATGCATTGAGGACACAGATGAATTGGTGGTAGATTATTGTTGGAGGGAATTGATGGCACATGATAGCTCAGATGGGGGACTTGCCATGGATGAATTTCATACTCTTAGGGAGAGAGCGACCGTGATGAGAGCCGACTACCAACAGTTTTTGATGGACAAATATTACTTGTTTGGGGTTGGCGAGATATATCATAGGGCCCTAAGGGAGTAGGAGTTGGAGGTGGACCGACTCACTCATGAGTTGGTGAACACACGAGGATTCTTGGAAGGCACACAAACAACCCTTCAAGAATCAGAGTCCAAATTATAGGAGATATTTGGGAGACTAGACAGAGATCCACTACATCTATCTTAGCAGAGAGTTAGATATATCCTTCGGCCACATTGCTTGAGGATGTTGGTGGGTTGGCGGTGGAGCACCAATTTATGGAGGAGCATGAGGATTACCCAATATCGTTGATGAGTATGGAGAGATATGATCCATATATGCATGAGGATGTCCATGGTTCATAGGGACCATCCTTCATGAGGAGTTTTGAGACAATTGGGCACACACATACACATGGAGAGTCCATATCTAGGGGTAGTTGTTAGGACACTTCCATTTATGTTCCAAGATTGGTTGACCTTCATGTAGAGTTTAACCCAGCAGTACACCCAGGATCCATGAGGTTAAAAGTGTATACAAGAGATTTCATGCATATGCAGGGGCATACAATGATGAGTGGTAGTTTACAGAGACACACAGAGGGGGATGCATTGGATTGCAAGGAGGATACATACTTAGCAGAGCATGGAGGTTCCTCCCCTTTGCAACATTATACATATATGGGAGATCACCTTCGTGGTAGCAACAGTTGCATGAGTGATTATGGATGGAGAGTGATAGACCAATAGTTTGTAGAGTTACCTACTATTGTACCCGATGGTTGGGGTTTAACAATGAGTACATGCGAGTATTTTCCATGGGTGATGGTAGACAAGATTTTGGTCGAATCCTTGGGATGGACCAAAGCACATGACACCTCCCATTCATAGGGTCATATGCATATATGTTTGTTATCCTTTCCCGATACTTTCATCATTGACAATAGTGCAGGGGGTTATAGACAAGGGCAAGGGACATAGAGAGTTGGTAGGTCGAGACCACCTGACATGAGTGTCTTTATTGCAAATAGAAACATAGGGATGGATCATTAGAGACATGCAGTTGAGGTGTTGGGTGTGATGGTGACTATCTTAGGCCATGGGGCAGAGGATATTTCAGAGGTTGATACAGACGCGGGTTCTCATTGGGATAAGGATGGAGGGCTTCCGACAATTATCATTATGACACATTAACAGTTAGTGTGGATTGGAAGTGATGAACTTCCAAATTTTCCATGGGATCCGAGAGTCCATTTGGTCAGTAATTTGCTTCATCTTATGATGGTCCGGGTTGCACTAGGGAGCAACCTACTTCACTCAGGATTTATTTTGAGAGGGATTGCAAGGAACTGTTCTATGTGGCGAGATAGGTTCTACATATTGATACTCGTGATTGAGTTGAATGATGGATGGGAAGATTTTGGTTCCACATGGATACCTTTACAGGTTCAATTTTTTTATAGCAGGCCCAATCATCACAGGTTTGGTATGAGGATCCAGGAGAGAGGGATCTAGTATGTATACCTTGAGAAGACAATCATGATCAAAGTAGTGCAACATCAACGTGGTGATCCCTGTAAGAGACTAGCATGGGACCCGATAATTGCAGGGCTGGGCATTTCATTGACCGACAGAGGTGAGTGGATCTTTGCAGGGGAAAATCACTTTGATTTTCCATTAAGATTCAGTATTGAGGGGAGTATGTCACTTGTTGGTGATTCATTGAGGTCTTGTAGTACCTCACTATGGAAACACCAAGTTCAGTTGATGGAGACCGTGTTTGGTTTGGTCTGGTCTTGGAGGTCAGGCCCATTTCGGGTTGAAGTTGTGAGTTATTGGTAGGAGACTCACGATATTGATATGCCAAAACACTATACTTCACAGGGCATGGAAGTTGATCCAAGTGGATATTGGTGGCCACCCACATATTCCAACTGGTGCCTCATGTCCATTTTTATTCAGCATGTTCTTATGTACTGCTTTGTAATTGTGGGTTATACACTTTTGGGGCCGTCTGAATCCCCACACATCCTCCAGGTGGATACAGGTAGCCTCTCGCCTAATCCAACTGGCTTATTTTGTATCTTTTCATGTCAGGACATCTTATTGTACTTTCAAGGCCATTTTGGGGCCCTAAACGTTGTTTTTTTTTCTCTCCACAATCAAGGTTGGATTTTGATGGTAGAATGTGTAGTTCTCTAAAAGACCTTTCCAACGGGCTATCACACACCTAAAATGGAGGCCGTATGAAAAATTTACGACCCTTGGAAGTTGAGGTACCAAATTACACCAACTTACCCATAGGGCCCACATAACTTTTGGTGTTTCACCTTCTAGGGTTTTGGCTGATCCAAGTGGATATTGGTGGCCACCCACCTATTCCAACTGGCTCCTCATGTCCGTTTTTGTTCAACACGTCTTTTTGTACTACTTTATAATTGTGAGTTCTACACTTATGGGGTTGTCTGAAGCCTCACACATTCTCCAAGTGGATACGAGTGGCCTCTCGCCTAATCCAACTGGATTATTTTGTATGTTTTCATGTCATCACATCTTGATGTACTTTCAGGGCTGTTTTGGGGCCCCAAACATTGTTGATGTACTTTTAGGGCTATTTTGGGGGCCCTTGCCGCAAAACCTGTTATGAACATATGATAATCTTCTAGCATACCATTTAAGGTAATAGTGACCAGATTAGTGTTGGAAACAGTTTCCCCTATATTTACTATCTTGTCTTTCACCTCTTTAATACAACCCAAAAATGAACTAATAGATTCATTTCCATCCATCTTAATGCCTAGCAATTTAGTTTTCAGGAACAAAATGTGATTTGTGTTGCTAGTTTCATACAATGCTTTAAGCGCTATCCATGTTGCAACATAAATTGTAGCTTCTCTAATATGTGGAATTATGTTATCTTTAATAGACATGGGAAACAATACCTTTGCCTTGTTTTCGCGCTTCTCCCAATCTTGGATCTGTGCTGCTGTCGCACCTGTAACCGCATCAGGTTTCAGTTAAGTTCCCTTCACAATGTTCCAGACACCATAGCCTTCCATGAGCGTCTGAATCTTGAATTTCCAGTTAATGAAATTCGAGCCATCGAATTTGTTGGCTTCGTTGAGGTAGGTCTCTACCAGAGGATTCGCCATCGCTGCAATTTAGTCTCTGCAAGTAAATCACCAAGGATATGCAACTTTCTGTCGAGTTTTCTCCTATGTTGAGCAGTCAGTCGCTCTGCCTTCGGATCCACTGATCCAAATCTACCTCTGTTCTCAGCTTAAATCGTGCATGCAACCACTTTTAAATCATAACACCACCGCACATGCATATATCAACCTTTAAATCAAGTATGCACCTTAATATCCAAAATATCCTCCTTTTTAAAACTTTAATATCCCACATTAAGTTTAAACTTCACACACGCATCCACTTTTAATAATAAAAACTCCACCTTTGTGATTTTTAAAGGTGATCATAAGAAAACTTCACTTTAATAAAAACAAAGTATACCTCACTTTAATAATAAAATACTCACTTTAATAAAAGAGCCCTTCCTTCAACTTCATGCATGCAAAATATAAGCATGCAAAGCCAAGATTATTTTCCAGTCCTCACGCTCGGATCGATCATACATTAACATGGATGAGATCATAAGAATATGTGTTTGGACGTCCGCTAAGGATCGAACCCCTCATGCAAAAATACTTCTACGTTCAAACCTCAGGCAGTTCCAAAGAAAGAAAGACCACCATATTTTCACACTCACGATTTTCAAAACCTCCACGAGCTCACGCGGCCTGCGTAAATAGAGGTATTTCTGCACCTCACTCTTTTTCACAAATGCAACAGACGCATTTGCACCAGATCTCAAAAAATCACGCAACAATCTTCACGCTAACCGTAACCTCCTCTTCCATGCAACTCGAACCCACGCGGCTCTTCTTATCTAGCCTACGGACCAACAAATATTTCCACACCTCACTCTCATGGCTTTGATATCAAGATAAAATATGCGAAACAAACAACACGGTGAGGCTATGCTCACTTCTATATTATTCAATGAAGACAGATTACATACTTATATAGGAAAAGACTCTACCGAGTCGGTTACATGTAAACCAAAGACAACTAGACTCTCAACTATGAACTGACTCTTAACATGCCTACAAATGACTCTTAACATGCCTACAACTGACTCTCACAACTGAAGCTTATAACTGGTGCTTACTCCATTATTTCCAAGTGAAATCGTGCTTTGGGCGTCCATGAAATTGTCGTAATTGTCAAGAAATAACACTGATTACGTGATAGATTCCTTTCTTCTTTTCTTGTAGAGCTCATCCTTATCCATCGCTAGTTTGTTTTTCTTTACCATTATTATTGTGTTTTTAAGTGTTTTTAAGGCCTGAGCATTGTGAAAGTTGTGGTAACCATTAATAGCATATGAAATACATTTACTAATACCACACACGCCCTATATTCCTTGAGCAAGAGTGGTGTTGCTTGTACAAATACATTTCCAGAGGTATTGAGCAATGAAAGCAGTCTTTAAAGGTTTGAGTTGTTAATTGCAGTTTGTTGTAAGGAAATGGGTGAATGAAATTATATTATTAGCACGTTCTCAACCCTTCTAAAAGAATAGAGTTTAGAGTTGTTCCTTTTTTTCATAGAAATTGATTTCCTTTTGATTTGAGAGTGGTGAAGACACAAACAAAGAAGGAATTGCATAGTGAGAATCATCTTCATGTCACCCTGCATGTTATTATTGGCCAATTAGAGACAAAACTCAATATGAGGTTTCCATGTTAATGATAAATGTGTGAAACCCTCGGCATGAAGTTAAAAGTTAGTATGAAGTAGCATTCCACTCGTTACATCGAGTGAAGACAAAGAAGAATGGTCTTATTGCAGGGTAGAAGATTGTGGTTTGGTATCCTCTAGGGGATAGAGAACCATATGCAAATCTCAGAGACAGAACTAAGATAGAGTTCTGAAATCAAATTCCGCAGAAAATCCATGTTGGGAAGTTGAGCGAAAAATGAGCCCCTCGATTACAAATAACCTATGCCTAATCCTTGACAAGACTGGGACAACATCCTTACGACTTTCATCTTTCTGAGCTATCCCGTGAGGGAATCAGGCCCAAAAAATCTCCGATACAAAATTAGACATATTGAGGACCATAGGAGATAGAGAGAGTACACACATAATTGCTTATTGTCTATTGCATTAGAGAACATATGCATTTATATAATGTCAAGCAGAGCTTGACTATTGATCTTGCTCAAAGATCAAGGAATGTCGTGCAACCTATCCACTATCACAACTCTGCTTATTCTTGTCTATTATCTTCGCAAGCCATGTGCTCAACTACTCCTTTGATTTGGAGTGCAATCCTTTCTAACTTACTCACATATGTCATCTTATTTGGTTACCTTCTCAACAGGTCGGGTCATGAGTTACATCATGTCACTGCCCAAATCTTGTTAATTATAGCCATCGATATTTTTACTTTAGATTCCCTTCCATACACTTTGGCTCAATCTCCCTTACTTGTTTGACGACTCCTTGAACATGAATCCTTATGTAGGCATTTTCTCTCATTGGGAAGCTGGATATCTGGGATGTATTATCACCAAATCTTTTATTTGGTCCAGATAGATAGCGGAGCCTTATTAGTCCTTGCCTAGGCGAGGGACTATAGCAACCAGGTAGCGGTCAACTATCGTTGACCTGGTATTACTTGGTCCCTTCTGTGGAATTAATAGGCATTAATAGGTGTGATTAATAGGTGTGGCTTGGATCTCTCATTTCATATTAATTCAATTCACCAATGCATTTTGATTTATTATTTCGATTTTTTCAATAATGAAATTATTTATTTTATTTTTCCAATTCAAATTATAATTTTTTTGTTTTAATTGATTAATAAACCTTGATTTGACTTAATTATTTTCGTGGTATGTGCCCATTTATTTTGTAACTTTCAAGATTTTAAATTAATTTAAAAATAAAAAATTGTCTTTCATTGACACGAGCTTTCTGCTTCTACCTGTCAAGCCAAACATCATACACACATGTTGCCACATGCAAGCTCCGGGGGCAAGGGGATGAGATATTTCTGGAATATATTTCAATGGATTGTGATTCAAGGTGCTAGTTGCTCCCTGGGAGTATTGAAGTTGTAGCACGTATTTCTCCCATGTGCTGGCGCTCCTGAATTTTTAAAATGATTATTTCGCCTCTCCTGAATTTTTAAAATGATTATTTCGCCTCTCCTGCTAGCAATACTTAATATTCAGTGATTTTAAGTCAAAAATATTCAATACTTCTACTGCTAACAATACTCTGTGATTTACAATTTCAATACTCAATATTCAGTGATGCTAACAATACTCTGTGATTTACAATACTCCGTGATTTTTCATTTCATGGTATACCAAAAAATAACAATACTCATTGATTTTTTATTTCATGTTATACCAAAAAAAAGAAAATAACATTCATTATTTTTAATTGTATCTGTGTTCTGATTTCACCAAAAAAATGAATTTTTTTACAGTATCTCTTTGGTGCTTGTTTTCTTGCTCTAATTCATTGCACGGACTATGCTTCATGTGATGGGAAAACAGATTAGTAATATTGTAACATAGGATTGAAAATATAAACATGTGAGATTGAGTACATGCTTGATAACAAATTATTATTGTCTTAGAGTGATGGGTTTTATTTATATTCAATGCAATTAGTTGGGAGGGTTATAACTTGAGAAAACGAATGGAAACAAAATAAAATAAAATAATGAAAATATATTACTGGACTACCTCCCTTATAATAAATTATTTATGTTGATTTTCATGGTTTAGAGCAATGGAGGTTTATGTTGATTTTCATGGTTTAGAGCAATGGAGGTTTTATTTAAATTCAATGTAATTAGAGAGAGGTCGAAATGAAAATGAAGGGGGACAAAACAGTGGTCAACCCTAGAGAGAGTGATGAAAAAACAAATATCATTGCATGCAAAACTCTTCCCTCATAAAAGGAAGGCCAAGATGCAAAGCAGGTGTGTATTCTATTTTTAGTCTCAGTTTCATGGTTTCTAGTCTCTTTTTTAACAGATATATTCTATCAAATATATATCTTAAGGTCTATGTCTCTCCATTTGGAAGAATTTAAGAATTCAATAGTTTCTTAAAAATAAATACCTGCTAGGTGCTTGTAGAATATGTTGGTGTCCTATCTATTACACTCTAGCATGAGTTCCATTCTCTTCGTGCACGCCTAGGCGATGGAATACCCAAACAACTCACCTCAGCGCATTTGTCCTATAGCTCACCTCATCTCACCCAAACTGTCATCACGGCAGAAAGAAGGGGCCTGCTGGCTGGCAGGGTGACCCTGTAGTGATCTGTTCAATGGAATGCGGTTTTTTTGGTGCACTTGTAATGAACCTGGGGTTACTCTCATCCACGCCAACAGTCGGGGACTGAGGTAGCTCTTCACCCGTAATTAGCTTCTCACCCGACGCTTAGTAATTAATATAGCGAGTAAGCAACTTTATGTGCCATTTTCTGTCAATAAAATAGCATGAAAAGTCCTGAGACATACTCTGGCTCTGGAACAATCTTTCGATCCAGAAGGGATGCTATTGACTATGCTTTCTCTGTAACTGATACCGGGTCAACCATTACTGGATATGCTAAGTTTATTGCCCACATCATTGGTTAGATCAACTCGTTTTGTGCCCAAGAGCTAGCATTTGACTTGCTGGTAGTTTCATTTGCACCACTGCCACCGTCAACACTGAACAACTCTACCCATCTGATGGTGTTATTCTTTGATAACTTCTGCGCAGATCCCACAAATCCAGTGCCCACAGAAGAGTTCTCTCACCCTACAATTGTAACTAGGTGTGTATTCTTTAGAAATTCCACACCACTCGCACTGAGCTTGCTCTACTTCCAAATTCGTTTCTGCATGTAGATTCATGTCCAAATTCATGGAGCTTTGGCTCAATTCTGCGGAAACATCAGATATTGATCTATTGACATGTCCGTCGAACAAGGGGCACGTCCAAGAGGCCGTGGCAACCTTTAACGCATGCTAACAAGCAAGTGGATGAACTTTAGTGCATTTGAAAAGGTGGTGGATACTATGTTGTTCATTTCGCTGGACACGTGACAATGTTAAGAATATTTTTATCTATTTTTTAATATATTTTTTATTTATTTTAATTTTACACTTAAATAGGTTTTTCTTATGAAGAACAAACAATGAATTTCAATTGATGAGTTAGAGGGATGTGCAACCTACATGTGTCAAGCATATGAGACCCAACCATCAGACTTGCGACATAGGAGTTAGCATGCAAGATGCTATGGAAATGCACGAAGAACCAAGTGCCAGTAGGAGTGATAGTTGCAACAGAGAAGTGTGTGGAAGGGACCTCGACGAGTTGGGCACCCTTATTGTTAAACCAACTTCTTATTGACTGCACAGATGCACAAGATAAAAGCATGGAGTTCCATTATCCATGGCTTTTAGTCTTTCTTGCATTCACAACATGGGAAGAGCCATAGGACACGTAGTTCTTAGGTCTAAGAGGGAAACCATGTTTAGCAGCAAAGTAACAAAACTTATGGTATACAATGAATAAACGAAGACAAACAAACAACAATGTATATTTTTTTCTCTACGCTGAAAGGATTCGATGGCGCATTAAGGACACACCATGCATAACACCACAACAGGTGGAAGCATATGCAACGGTCGCGTAGTTTCGAGCATATCAACATCATATATATGTCCAGGAAAAGAAGGACTTGAGAGAGGAATGGGTCCAAATGAAGTACAAGGTTACTGAAGAAGATATACAATTGATCATGCAGGATTGGTACCCGGATTGGAAGATTCCTTCAGATGACACTGATATAGAGCAACCTAGAAATGAAGAGGCATAACAACACAACAATCCAGGGAATGATCAAGAACACAGTCAAGGAAATGGTGTAGGGGAAATGCCGAAGACAACACCATCGGCAGAACAAATGCATCATACAATACCCATGACAAGAGAGAAAAGAAAAGACAAGGGTACTAAACCAACCCCATCTGCATGCAAAAAGATGAAAGCGCACAAGGAACCAACTTTTATACACTAACATATGATTATATGGATAGGATTAGTTACCAAGTAAAGGATGTCACTGAGGAGATAGTTCAACAAATGTCACAACGGTAGGAATAAATCAGTAAGAAGATGCAAGAGTAGTTGACTAAATTGCAACAACGATTGGAGATAGTAAGCCTGGAAGCATAAATACTATCCGATGAAGGACAACCAACAAGCATGACAGGGGAAGTAGAAGCTATCACTCCTCACTTCTCACAAATAGCTACACGGTTCAGAGTCATAAAAATACTAGCAAACGAAATCAGGTTCCCCACACCTGAGATGCAGGAAAAAGAACAAGGACTAAGTCACTTAGAATTAATGATCTCATAGATTCCCACAATAGTGCTACAGGGATTGCAAACGGGTATCATGCAGGAATTATGATTCCACGCAGAGTCTGATTCTAGCAAGTTGATAAAAATTGCGTCAGAAAAGACAGAGCTATAGAAGGAATACACAACTGCTCTACAGGAAAAGAGTGCAGTGGAGAAAAAAGTTGAAATTACACTAAAAGAGAACTCCTTGGTGACTTGTGGATGATTTTGCAATGACTCAAAGATCTAGCGGGGCTTATTGGTTGGAGTTGGTAGAGTATTGGTTTGAACGTGCTTGAGGCATGGAAGTTTCTTGAGATGAATCATTCTACTTGGATCACCTTGGATAGTTCGTTGGATGTTTTGAGGAGTGAGGGCATGTTGGCCACACCCATTGCATATCTTGAGTTGCATTGAAGTGACTTAATGGAAGGAGGCGAGTTGGAGACTTGCCTCCATTTGAAGGATTGTGCAAATAGACATATTGCAATATGAAGAGATTACTTGGACATGGGTGTTTATCTTTCTTTAGGAAACATAGTTGAGGGTGAAGCCTAACCATTACAAGGCATAGAGAGGTAGACATAGAAGCATGGTTGGGTGATGCAATAGTGAGGCAAAGGTAGTCTGAATGTACAATTATTGGGGTATATTAACTAATTGTGTCATGAGGTGGATAGTGTAGTCAAGTTTCCATGGATGAATTTTCTTTGGGGTGACTTCATAGTGCAGCAAGGTGAGGGGTGACCTTATCTTGGTTTGATATCATTGCATGGATGGGCCGAATTGCGGGAGAAAGTCATAGTACGAACACACCAGTATGTTTGAAGGGAATCACTTAAACATTGTGGAGGATCTCCTTGACGAATATTGAACGATGGAAACAATAAGGAAAGGATGGACACTTGCCTCAGTCTTTGGAGTTGGATGGAGTGACAAAAGTACAATAGAAAAGGATAAGTGTTGGCATGAGGAAGCACATTCTCATGAGTTGTGTGCGACAGTTGGATTAGCTAACCAATCGGTCCAAGGCATGGGGGATATCATTATGTGGAGACATGGAAGAGTTTAGTTGAAGTATGGGTGCAATGGAAAGTTCACATAATTTCAACACTTAGACATTTTTAAGGTTTTGGTTGAGGTTGCAGCAATAATTGAGTCAACAACAATAGAAGTGAAACAGAGAGTGATCGTCACAACGAGGAAGTGACATCTTATACATTACGAACATAGTTGGGGAGGATACGTCTTTTCATCATTGTGGACAGTTTGGTATCACACAACTTTGGGCAGTGGGCGGTGTGGATGGTTGCACATGTTGTAGATGATTTCATTGCAATTCGAGAACTTGGGGTTTCCACTTTGGTAGAATTTGGGGTTTCCAGTAGACTCAGTTACATTGGAGGAACAAGTTCAGGCAGAGATTGGAGATCATAGATTTTGTGGATGTTGCCAAGGATGGAAACGAATTGAGGTGGGGAAGGATGTAAGACCTTGGGAGCTTATATTGGACGTGCGCACTTCAACCATAGTCTGAATTGGGAAAGAAAGATTCTTGGTGCAAATGAAAAAACAAACATCTTCATATAGAGGGGAGTTGTGGTTCCTTGGGCATGTGACATGCCAAGGGACGAATCCACCCAAGGTGCCTTGCGGTGAAATTCAAGAGACGAACAATTTGATGAAGAGTTGAGGGCAAGACTTGTGAGCTCCATCAATAAAGGGAAAATCAACTAAGACATGGGGGGAGCACTTGGGAAATTCATCTTGACTTACCTAAGGGACATGCACACTCAAGATGATGAGTCAGTTAGATGGATGGATGGGTCATCTAGATGACAAGTCGGTTAGCTGGATGAGGGCATGCACTCAAGGATGGGGTGTGTTGGTCCAAGAGGCATGTTGGTTGATGGGCGGGTGATCTGTATGGGAGCATTGGGTCCATGGAGGGGTGTGATGGTTTGTTGAGTGTGATGATTCATGAAGGGGCCCAATGCATAGAAGAGACATGAATTTCCGCACAAGTGACCCTTGGAGTCCACATAAGAACAAGGGGTGCACAACCAAAGAAGGAAAGAAGTTTGGCAAGAAATTGGAGACAAGTAGAGCTTTTGGATTGTGATGTAGATGAGGAGGAGGAACTCCCTCAAGGATCCAAGTCACTCCACTTTGGGAGGACTTGTGTTTCCTTGAGGAGGAGAGTTCGACGAACAGAGATGGACAAATTTCTCTTGGGAATATTTTGGCTAAGTCTGGAAATGCATATATGTGGAGGCATGTGTGTGGTAGAACCAAACTCTGTGAAGTTTATGGAAACAAAGAAGCATAGTATGTGGAAATGAAGAGACAACAAATATGAAATTGGAGGCACGTATGAGGTGCACTATAGGTGGAAACAAAGATGGTTGCGATAGAGAGTCTTGTGGTGGAATATCTATTCATGAGTGTCTTGGTGAGGTGAAGTGAGTCGTCTGACTCTGTCGAAGTTGTAAATCAAGCTGGTAGTGCTCATGTTGTAATTGTTCTTATATAACAAAGACTTAGCCGAGTGTTAGGCACGATTCGTCTCACCCGCACTATATTTGAGTTTTTCCTTCATTTTTTCCATTGTTCTTCTCATAGCTTCTCATATTCTTGGATGTATGCTTAAAAGTGACTAAGTGCTAAAGCAATTAACAAATGTCTAAGTATACAAGATTTGCACTAGAGAAGGAGTGTGACTCGCTGGTAGCCTAGAACGTAGTATGGGTATGCTCTAGGTGAAGAGGTTTAGTACAGAAGAAGTAACCTTAGTGTTTTCAAGAAACCAAGCATGAAACGTTGCGGTGTCACATGCCTTCAAGAGGTGCACGATCGTAAGGCATGCAGTGGGGATGTGACAATTGTAATAATGGATGATGTGCACGATCACCTCCAATGTTTTAGTATGATGTGCATAACAATCCATATCATTTTGTATGGATAAAAGAAGTAGGTTATTTTAATGGTATCGTTTATAGATGTTATACTACTTTTAATTAATACATTATGGATATATGGAGTCGTCTAATCTTATGACAAGTTTTTTTTAGTTGTTGGAATTCGATGACATAGGAATGAAAGTTTCAATCAATCGAAAAATATGATTGAATTTTTGACAATTCGAGTTGATTTAGAATTGGGCATAACTTGGGACACCATTCTACCATGCATGATGCTTGTATCATGGTAAAGTTCTTATAGTACTTGAAATTTCTACTAGAAGCCTATCAAATATGTAGTTGAAAAGAAGATATGTTATTACAATATTAGCTTACTCCATGGTTATATTGGATTGTGATGACTGTTGTAACATTTTTTTTTAGAGACCATACTAATATGACAATAAAACAATTTATGATAATTTTCAGAATACATATAGAGTAGAGAAAGAAGGTGAGATATGCAACTTGGAAGAGAACTTTTAGGATCAACAACTTTCAAGAACATCAACCTCCATCAACTAAACCAATATAGTTTCATCTATCATGCACCAAAATGGATACTATCAACTTCAAGTTGAGCATATATCTCCCTCATACTAAGTAGCACACTATTGAAATGTTTTAATCCTATTTTTTTTTTACTTTCAATTGTTATATATATTTGAAACATTGAAATATTTTTTTAATGCCATGTGTCAAGGTTAAGCACTGAAGAAATTACACATCTCCCTCATAGTGGGATCTAGAAAGCACCTATTGATGGAATATTTTATTTTTTACTCATACATACATATATAAAGTTGATATAAAAATATTTTACTTGTTGAAATATTTTATTTATGATTGACACCGAATTTGTTTTTGTTATTAATATTTTTTTAAAATGACGTGTCAAGTTCATGTTGAGCAAGGAAGGAATTATACATGTCCTTAACACTGGGCTATAGAAAGTACCTCTCTATGCAATCATATTGAGTACAATCATACTGAGTAGCAATCATACTAAGTAGCACACTATTGAAATGTTTTAACCCTAAGAATTTTTTTACTTTCAATTTCTTTACATATATATATTTGAAATATTTTACTTAAGATGGACATTGAAACATTTGTTTGTTATTAATATTTTTCTTAATGTCAGGTGTCAAATTCATGTTAAGCACTAAAGGTTACACATCTCCCTCGTGCTCGGATGTAGAAAGCACCTATTGATAAAATCCAATGGGAAAAATGGTTAAGAACATGTGTTTCCTCCTAAAATGTCACAAGTTCAAATCCAAAGGGGGGTAGGGTATGTATACCTCCATAAACTTTAGTAGTCAAATCACTGCGCAGAGGGGGTCCCATACACCAATTTGGTGTTTGGATTGGTTATGACCTTAAAATTAACACACACACACACATATTACTTAAGGTGGATATTGAAATATTTTATTTATGGTCAACATCAAATTTTTTTTTGCTCTACGGAAGGAATTACACATCTCCTTCATACTGGGTTATAGAAAGCACCTTTCAACACAATAATATGTAATCCATTGTATCACTTCAAAGGAAAATGGACATTTCCATGTTCATTCCTTCAAGCCACTTTCATTTGACATATTTGTCTACCATTACTTAAGTTAGACTATATTCAAAAGATATTGAGATCATAATGGATATATACACTAATTCTACTTAAAAAAATCATGAATTATATTAAAAATATATGGGGATCATATTGGGTATATAAAGTAATTTTGACTATATAGACCATGTGGATTAATGAGTTACTAACTAGACAAGAACTGTGACCTCAAAATAAGAATTGTAGCCCTAAAAACTCATATTTTTTGGTCAAAAACAAAAAAAATCAACCCATAAATTGAAAAGTCGTGCGATTAGTAGAAATATTTTTTGGATCGGGGTAAAATAAAAAAAATGTGTCCTTGAAAACCAATACCAGTTTCCATTCTGATAGTTTGTTTAGAGTTTTTCGAGTCCCAAAATTATGGGGTCATTTTGAGGCCCTAAACGACGTTTTTTGGGCTCAACAACGCCTAACATGTAATCATAGGAAATTCTAGGTTGAACTGAATATGTACTCCTCGGTTATACCTTTCCAAAAGTGTATCGATCACCCCAAAACAAACATCGTATGCAAAAGTTATGACCTCAGGAAGTTAACGTATCAACTAACCCCATCGGGGCCCAGAAACCTTTTGGCGTTTCATCTTTCAGGGTTAGGGTTTTGGATTTTTAGGGTTTTCTCATTTATGTTTTATGTTAAAAAGGCATTTGGAGCCTCATTGTACTCATATTCTTGCGAATGAGCGTAGCCGACACATCTCTTCTTGGAGATAAGCTACTACCATTCTAGTTAGTTTGTGTCTTTTTTCATTTTACAATATTTTGTATTTTAGACAATCATTGATAGAATCTAAGATTTATTGTATTATTGTGTTCCTTGCCATACCTATGTGTATTTATTTGTTATATATATGTTATATTTCTTCCTTCCTATCATTCCCCAAAATAATCTGGATCAGTGGTATCAGAGCGGGTCTGCTCCTTGTCGTTCTGAGTGCATGTCCGTGACGAGGTTAGGGTATAGAGAGTTGGGTCTCGAGATTGTTTCTCTTGAGGAAAACCACTCTCACATGCCCTAGAAATCTTCCATGGAAAAATAAAATAGGGACTAAGGGACATGATATCCTTTCAAATTGTTTCTCAAGGAAGCCCTCACGTGACATAGGAACGAGATGATAGATAATTTTGCCCAGATACTTCGGCATCTACTGACAACAACGGAGGCACCTTCAACCAGCAGTCACTTCGGAGGTGTGACACCCTTCAAGGTACAAAATAAATTTTATATTCATTTATTTGAAGTCTAGATAGATGTCTACGCTTTGGAAAAATGGTTAAATATGCTAGAGGGTTATTTCTCTATCCACAATTTTTCCAACAATGAAAAGATCACCTTTGCATTCCTTAAGGCCCTTCCCCATGTCAGATATTAGTGGGAGACTTAATGTGAGAAACATGTCGAAGAGGAGTCGATAAGTTTTGGTCTAGGACCACTTGGGAGGCTTTTGTTGATGCCCTCAAGGAACAATATTACCGTATTGGAAGTTATGATAACCAGTACATGGCATGGAACACACTCCGCCAAGAGAGGGGCTAAACAATATCGGAGTTCACCAATACTTTCCATACCTTGAGAACCAAGTTGGGTGTAAAAGACTCCTAGCAAAATATGGTCCTAAAATACCATGGGGCTCTGCACGAGTAAATCCAAATCAAAATGGAGTTTCTGGACATCTTGTTGTTGGGAGTCGCTTACCGATATGTTGTCCAAATCGAGCATAATTTCAAGCAGTAGAACAAGCGGGAGTTCGAGTATGCAAATACACAACAACCAAAGTATGGTAAGGTTGGCCCTAACTCCTATGACAAAGGATAGAGAAAGGATGGCCAACCCCAGTATAACCATCCCAAGCCACCAACAAATAATGATAATGAGAACTCGAAGAAGGACACTGGAAAATGGTGCGAGTTCCACAAAATCCCTTGGCACAATACTAATGAATTTCACTCCAAACAATATTTGTTGGCTGAGACAAAATCCCTAGGGTCATATGGTAACTTAGACTCTAATTTAGAACCAGAAAGGGAAGACTTATCATTGATGTAGAACCCATTGTCACCATCACTACCACGAAATTCTAGCCAGAGGAACTTGAGGAGCCTGAAGAAGGGGAGTTCCTTTTCCACTCACTGATATGGGTGAAGGGAACCCTACTCCATTTCATTGTTAAAATTGGTAGCAATAATAAATTGATCTCAACAGAGGTTTTCAAGAGGTTGAACCTGACAACAATGTCACATCCTCAGTCATACACCATCAGTTCACTCAGCTGGGGACGGGACATCTGCGTCAGCCAACAATGTCGTCAACACAACGACATAAAATTCTTCAAAGCGGAAGTATTGTGTTATGTTTCTCCCCCTTGAATTTTGTGATGTTTTTATAGGAAAACCACACATGTGGAAGCGCCATGTTGTTTATGAATCTAGGCCACATAATGTCATTATTACTTTGGGAGATCAACTCTACATGGTATCGAAGGCAGTCCCAAACATTGCGGTCTCTTTGATCTTAAGGAAGCAGTGCAGAAAGGTGGTCTCTCAGACTGGAATATTTTTCCTCTGTATGGTTCGATTGGAAGGTGAAAAGAAGGTCATTGCAACTACCAAATCCTCTACATGGGGTCTCTCTGCCTAGCAACAACAAGTGCACAACATAGTAGAGGACTACAAAGACATATTCACCTAGCCTACTAAGGTGCATGTGCACTGTCAGGTAAAGCACTCCATTGATCTGACACCCAATGCTCCTCTTCCTAACATCCCTGTATACAAGAATTCTGTTATAGAGAATGAAGTAATCAAATGCCATATCCAAGAGATAATTATGAAGAGCCACATCAGACCAAGCTCCTCACCTTACAGGAGCCCAATTGTTCTGGAGCACATGGTGAATTTGTATTGATCACAGATCCCTGAACATGATCACATTCAAGAACCGATACCCAATTCCCCGGATGGATGATCTTCTCAATCAAATAAAGGGAGCCAAGTTTTTTTGTAAGATTGATATGAAGTCAAGGTACCACCAGGTGTTGATTGAGCAAACTGATGTGTGGAAGACAACCTTCAAGTCTAAAGAAGGCCTCTTTGAGTGGTTGGTCATGCCTTTCGGCTTGACTAATGCCCCGACCACATTCATTTGGATGATGGATGATATATTACGACCATTCACAAACTCCTTTGTGGTTGTATATTTGGATGACATCCTCATCTTCAACAAAACTTGGGAGGAACATTTGGAGCATATTCAACAGGTATTGGGCACCCTGCGACAACACAAGTTATATGCCAATTTGGAGAAGTGTTCCTTCAGCATGTAGAGAATCCAATATTTGGGATACATCGTGGATGATAATGGTGTACATGTGGATCCAACCAAGATCCAATTTATCTGTGATTGACTGACCCTGAAGACAATCACCGAGCTTCGCAGCTTCCTGGGCCTCACCAAATTCTATTGGCGGTTTGTGTTGGGGTTCTCTCTTATCACTTGGGCCCTAAGCGAGGTGACCAAGGGTGGCATGAAGGAAAATTTTGTGTGGTCCATGCCCCAACAAAAAGCATTCGAGGATTTGAAATTTTGCATCTGCTAAGCACCGGTCCTCAGTCTTCCAGACCCACACCAACCATTTGAGATTGAGACATATGCTTCAGATTATGCTATCGGTACAGTCCTCACTCAACATGAGCATCTGGTAGCCTATCACAGTTAAAATCTATCTGATTTTTTTTGTAGATACCCCACCTACGACAAAGATATATACTCCATTTTCCAGGCATGTTGACAGTGGAAGCATTACATTATGCGGAAGGAAATGATCATCCACACTGATCATAGATCTCTGCAATTCATGCACACATAAGGAAAGTTACAGAATGAACTCCATCAAAAGTGGTCCACATACTTGCAAAAATTCCACTTGAATATCAAGTACAATATGGGCAACACCAACCGTGTCACATATTTCCTCAGTCGTCCCCCGGTGGCAGCGCTAACCACATGTCTTAACTCCTGTGGACATGAGACATCTGGATGGCCACAATTATAAAATAATGACTCTGACTTCACTACTAAATATCAAACATTGAGCACATGCAAAACAGTTCCCGACTTTCATCTTTAGGATGGATTGTTATGTCATTTGAGCCATCTTCGTGTTCCTTTAATTGAGCGTGCCAATATGATTTGGGAATATCATTACAGCTAGGCATGGAGACATTTTGGTGTATAAAATACAGTGGCAGTACTACAAAAGGCTTTTTATTAGCTGAAGCTTTGACAAGATATTCGCAAGTACATCAGATCTTGTACTGGCTGCGCCATTGCCAAGCCTGCCATCAAGAAACAGGGGCTATACACCCCTCTGCCTACTCTGGATAGGCCTTGTGAGTCCATCTCCATGGAATACATGTACATTATGCCTTCAACCAAGTATGGGAATGATTGTGTCTTTGTTGTCGTTGATCGATTCTCTAAGATGGTAATTTTGGCACCCTGCAAGAAGAGCATCACAGTCGAGGCCACCGCTAAGCTTTTATTCACACATGTTTGGGTTCATTTTGGGCTCCCACAAACTATTATCTCCGATTGAGATAGTAGGTTCCTAACCACTTTTTGGTCCAACCTATGGTCAATGATGGACACCAAGCTGAGCAAATCAACTACCTTCCACCCACATACTGATGGACAAACAAAGGTAGTCAACAAGATGATTTTTCATATCATAAGGATGTATAATTACAAAAATCCACACACATGGGATGAAATCCTTCCTTATGTTTAACATAGATACAACAGAGCCTTCCACATCTCTATTGGCCACAACCCTTTTCAGGTGTTCTTGGGGTTCCAACCATTGGCCCCCATTGACGTAGCTTTGCCCATTGCATCCACACAGGAAGAGTCCTCCGATGCTCATACTAGGGTTGATAGGGAAGCCAAATTTGTTGAGCGCATCCAAAACATCCAACAACAATTTCATGATATTGTGCAGAAATCCAATGCCAAGTACAAGTAGTGCCACGGTCAACATTAGGTGCCACACAAATTTCAGGTGGGCGATAAGGTCTAGTTGCATTTGCAGAAAGAGTGCCTCACAGGACCCCATCGAAATTTGCACCCACTTCAATATAATCCTTACACCATCACCAAGGTTGTGGGTGAGAATGATTTTGAATTACATATTCCTCCTTTCCTTGGCTTGCACACAGTATTTAATACGAAACTACTCCGACCATATTTTCCACCTCTCCTGGACACTTCAGATTCGGTCGAACAGTTGGCCCCTACATAACTCAATCCTTCATGCATCGAACATGCGATAGTTGATTAGATAATGGACACCAAGACAAATGACACTCTCCAATAGACTATCAAAATCCACCGGGTTGTCAAAGCAGGGAAATTTCTTAATCAGGGTAAGTGGCTCACTAGGAGTCAAATTCAACAGAAGTTTCCTCATCTAATGAAAACAATTGACACAATGGAGACCATTGCTTCATGGATGTAAGTTTCATCTAATGAAAACAATTGACACAATGGAGACCATTGTTTCATGGGGAGGAATGATCTAGGTGGATATTGGTGGCCACCCACCCATTCTAATTAGCTCAAAGATCAGATTCCATTTTGGCAATTTTTTTACTGGTCCCAAACTGGTCGCTTTTGAGGCCCTAAACGATCAAGGCTTTGGGGTTGGCCTCGACGCTTCCTAACATGTTGAACTAAAAATAATAAGTCAAACCTAAATGTGTACTCCTATAACATTTCCAATGGTGTATTGCTCTAAACAAGATCGATGAAAAAGTTACTCTGAAGTTGACGATCAACTACCCCCATCGAGGCATACAAACTTTTTGGCGTTTCATTTCCCCGGATTAGGGTTTTGAATGTTTACGGTTTTATCACTTGTGTTTTATGTTAAAAAGGGTCTTGAGCCTCATTATACTCAACTCTTGTGAATGAACATAGCTGGACACATCTCTCTTTCCTCATAGATAAATTACTATCATGTTTTAAGTTAAACTTTAACATATTATTTGCAAAACTTAAATCTAAGTAAGATAAATAACACTCATTATTTCAACCACTTAAACTAAATCCAATTAATATATAGAAGAACTAAAGTGATATATATATATCTATATATATATTCAATGTAATATCACTTACTTAATCAAAATAAATGTTTATATTATTCTACCTTGTGAAAACTAATTATAATATCATATTGTAAATAGTTTTATATTTTCTACCTTTTAGTTTTCTTCT
Organism: Picea sitchensis; assembly: GCA_010110895.2. Taxonomy (NCBI): domain Eukaryota; kingdom Viridiplantae; phylum Streptophyta; class Pinopsida; order Pinales; family Pinaceae; genus Picea; species Picea sitchensis. Next base: position 11,518 of record SNQJ01S0080972.1, on the reverse strand, counting down.
AATCCATGCCGTCCTTATTGACATAACTTAGATTTTCTTATTTGAAATGAAGTGTTGCCATAAGCATATATGTTCTTCGAATCTTGTATATAACAATTTTAAATGTTAATTTTTATATATACAAAATCATAGATCTTAAATATCATAAACATCTTCTTAATATTAATAATAATAATAATTATAAGGGATGCTTATTTTTTTTTAACAAAAGAGAAAAAATTGGAATTTTATCTAATAATCGATATAAAACTTATGTGTTTTTTTTATGAATTGTTTCTAGCAGTTAATTTCAATATAGATTCATTGATCATAATTGGAGACTCTAAAATTATCGTTAAAGTCATGGTTCATGAGACTGAAAGACAATAGACTTGCATCCATCATTGTTAGAATCACCAAAGCAATCCAACTCATGGCGAGGGTCTAATATTTTTTTTTAATAAGAACTGGTAAATTATATTATAAAAAATGCTTGCAATAGTGTTGGCAACACTGTAATACATATATAAAGTTTGCAATATTATTCAAATGTATGTCCAAAAGATTATACAAGGTTTACTAATGTCCTTTGAATTTTTTTTCCAGATGTATTTATTGTTGTAGATCCTATAAAAGACACCTAATATACTGATAATTTTAAAAACAAATTCCTAAAAAAAGATACGATGACTCGTTTCTTCGTCCAATCCTCTAGTGTTGCATGTTGGTTCCTATTCTTCAATGTCCATGTCTTATTTCATATAAATTACTATGTTTTCATCCCTATTTTCCCATGTTTTGGGATCCTCTGGTTGGAAGCCATTGAATGAGCATCCTTGTTCATGGTTTATACCATATTTTTTTTAGGAGATTGCACACCGTCTCCAGAGTAGCTAACTATTGTTTGACTTGTAAAAGGGTGTTCATAATTTATATTATTTTCACCATACATTGTTTCTCGAAATCACTCAATTTGGAAATTAGAGAGAAAATGGAAGCTCTGTTTCCTTGCACCATATTCTCATGGGACCTTAAAATGATCCTTAACTCTTATAAGTCATGAGGTTCCATAATGCTCAGGAAGACTCAAGGCAATGGGGATATGAGATGACAAACTTCCTATCTTTGCACTGAAGAAGAACCATTAGAAATTCCCAGGGACAAAAAAGACAACACTTTTCCAACAAATAGTTGGGCCTTTGAAACTAAGAAGAAATAGTGTGTTCCAACTTTCAACCTAGGAGGAAAAACTCTACCCCAAATGAGGAAACTGAAAGGAGGGAGGATAGACTCAAGGCAATAATGGGTCATACAAAGAACAAATTTCAGATGAGAACGCTGAACTAATATTGAGGTCAAAAAGACACCAACTAGAACTAAGAGTCCAATCCCAGAATGCTAAAGCCAATGGTGAATTTCCAAGATTTAAATAATCGAAGGTTTAGGATTTAAATGAAATTTTCCAAAAACAGAGAAGATTGAGCTACTAACAGTCACAAACCAAGCCCTGTAAAAATTTAGTTGCATAAAAAACAATGCGAAGAGGAACAAACCAAGGGCCAACTTGAAAATAAGCAAGAGTAAAAGACCAACATCCTCCAGACTAATTGTAACTCACCTTTCCTTTATTCTTCCCTCCTCGGGATGAGATAACTCCATGGATTCAAAACCACTTTCCCTCGTAGCCCGAAACATGTGTGAGGGGATGCTGAGACTCTTCATGTTAAATGTTTTTCCTTAGCGACTGAGCTTGTGTGCTAGGAACAAATGTTGAGTTATGAGCAAAGTACTTATCAATGAATTGAAAATTAAAGAATGGCTTGGATAGATTGGAGTCGATTTACCCATAGAAGACCAATTTTAACTTATTTTCCAAGTTAGCCATTGCATCATCTTGTTTGTTATTTCTCTGGAGGACATGAAAATATGTTATTTCTGGAAACTTTGAAGCTTCATATGTTGTGCTCTAACCAGAATTAAGTTAAGTCTAGCTTGTAATCCCCTATGCCTTTCTTGATCATATTCTTGATAGTTATGGTGGATTGATCTATTCTATTGCTAACCTTAGTCCCTAGAGTAATGAGTATATGAAGGCTTCCTCTTTAATCTCAGATTTCCAAGCACACAAAACCCAATAATGTAAATCCGTTAACCATATTCAAAGGCCATTGCAAATCTATAGAATGAAGGTTGATTTGTAGCATCTTGCACGATAGGTATGGTCAATGGAGGAGTCTATTGCAAATAAATCTGGGAGGGGGTGAAGATATGCTCGAGAGGTCATTTTTGTGCAGAAAGGAACTTTCTACAACTGAGTATGAGGGAGATGTGTAATTCCTTCTATGTTCAACATGGAGTTGACATGTGGTATTAAGAAAAATATTAATAACAAAAAAATATTTCAATGTAATTTCTTCAATGTTTTATATGGAGTTGACATGTGACATTTATATAATATTAATAAGAAAAAAAAATTGTGTGTGTGTGTGTGTATATATATATAAAGCAATTGAAAGTAAAAAAAATTGTATTGTGATAAAAATTGTATAGTTAAATATGGATACAAAAATTCTTATTTGGTGGCTAGGTGTTTGCTACTTTTCTGTATGAAAGATGTGTAATTCCTTCAATGTTTAATATGGAGTGAACACTTGCCATTTAAAAAAATATTAGTAACAAATAAAATATTTCAATATCAACTTTATTATATAGAAATACTCTTTTTAGAGCCCAGTATGAGGGAGATTCCTAATTCCATCCATGCTCAACATGGATTTGACATATGACATTTAAAAAACTATTAACTTGATTTTAACTCTGGATCTATCATGCCAATGCAAACCTTTTTTTAGAGTAATAAACTTGAGAAAATGTTTGCATCTTAAAGGATTTGAGGGTAGATCCATCTTAACTTTAGATAAACCCCTCTAGATGCAAACCTCATCAAATGCCTCGAGATGTAAACCTTTTTTTAGAATACAAAACTTGAGATACTCTAAAAAATGATTTACATCTAGAAGGATTTAATGAGGTTTGCATCTTAGAAGATTTAATGCCTCTGTAGAACTAGGAGAAAACAAATTAATAAAAATTAATTCATATTATATGAAAAGGGAGTAGAATTGGATTGAATAAAAACCAAAACAAAATATCAAGTCGAGAAGATAGAAATATCAAGTCAAGAAGATAGAGGGATTCATCCTTCTAGACGAAGCAACCACCATAGCTGAAGTAAGAGAAACTAGGTGTAATAGAAGAATGAACATGGAAAATATCCTAATTGAAGGGCTACCAAAAAAAACATTGAAGAGCTAAAAAACAACTATAACCAAAAGACAAGACGAGGTAGCCATTGAAACCAAAAGAAGCACCAACAACTAGCTTAGAGAGGAACCCTAGCCGTAAACCAAGCTTGACACTTTCCATGTCATCTGTGCGGTAATTGACAAATTAAAATAGTTAGTCAACAATACTTTTTATGTAATTTCTAAATTTTAATGTTTTAAAAACTTATACCCACTAACTTCAATCGCAGAAAAGTCTAAAAAGACAAATACTAACTATATTTACACCGAAAGGCGTATACCTATTGGAGATGGGCACAATTAATCAACTTTTAATCTAAAATTCTAATTTGATGGCTAAAAATTGAAGATGATGGCATATTCTTAGTCGTCCTCCCAAATCAATTACTTTTTACTTTTAACATTTTAACATTAACCTGTTTACTTTTTAACATTTACCTAATCATATTAAGAAATTACTGTACCACCATATGATTTCCACGTTTAACTGATTAACCTTTGAAATTACCACTTAACTTTTGGATTTCCTCAACTCTATGTGCGTTTCAGCGTTCACCAGCCGCAACACCAACCCTATATGCGTTTCAGCATCCACTTTGCGGCTGTGCTAGTGGTAACTCTGTTATAATCAATTTAATACTCTTCACTCTGCATCAACCACTAACGATATTGTCAACTTTAAATTGGCATATTCAATTGGTAAAGAAATATTTTTTCATTTCTTTTTCTAGTTTCCCACTTTAATCGTTTTCCTGAGGAAACTAAAACAGTGAGGAATTGAACCAGTAACGCTGCACTACCATTTGTCATTGTTGATTGGCTAGATTTTAAAATTAAAAATTGATTAAATTTTGTATCATGGAGTGGTTAGAACAGTGAATCTAATTTAATTTTCGACTTCAGAGAAAATGCCACACTTCTATTAGTTGCTCTCAATTATCGTTTCACACGTCAACTAAAATGTGGATTCAGATCTCTTCTCTGTCTCATCAAACGGTGAAGTGCCTGCTATCTTCCAGAAATAATAAAATAGTGTCGGCACCTCTGGTTGAACTTTNCTTTAAATTGGCATATTCAATTGGTAAAGAAATATTTTTTCATTTCTTTTTCTAGTTTCCCACTTTAATCGTTTTCCTGAGGAAACTAAAACAGTGAGGAATTGAACCAGTAACGCTGCACTACCATTTGTCATTGTTGATTGGCTAGATTTTAAAATTAAAAATTGATTAAATTTTGTATCATGGAGTGGTTAGAACAGTGAATCTAATTTAATTTTCGACTTCAGAGAAAATGCCACACTTCTATTAGTTGCTCTCAATTATCGTTTCACACGTCAACTAAAATGTGGATTCAGATCTCTTCTCTGTCTCATCAAACGGTGAAGTGCCTGCTATCTTCCAGAAATAATAAAATAGTGTCGGCACCTCTGGTTGAACTTTTCTCTGCCTTCTTATCAACTGGTAGTTACCATTAACTTTCCACTCCGTGCAATACTCTTAAAGGGAAGTATTGGGAATGAAAATGGCATCAATCCATTGTTGGGTCGGGTGACAAAGACGAGAGGTAGGGGTCATTTTGAGGCCCTAAACGATGTTTTTTGGGCTCAACAACGCCTAACATGTAATCATAGGAAATTCTAGGTTGAACTGAATATGTACTCCTCAGTTATACCTTTCCAAAAGTGTATCGATCGCCCCAAACAGACATCGTTTGCAAAATTTACAACCTCGGGAAGTTAACGTATCAACTAACCCCATCGGGGCCCAGAAACCTTTTGGCGTTTCATCTTTCGGGGTTAGGGTTTTGGATTTTTAGGGTTTTCTCATTTATGTTTTATGTTAAAAAGGCCTTTGGAGCCTCATTGTACTCATATTCTTGCGAATGAGCGTAGCCGACACATCTCTTCTCAGAGATAAGCTACCACCATTTTAGTTAGCTTGTGTGTTTTTTCATTTTACAATATTTTGTATTTTAGACAATCATTAATAGAATCTAAGATTTATTGTATTATTGTGTTCCTTGCCATACCTATGTGTATTTATTTGTTATACATTTGTTATATTTCTTCCTTCCTATCGTTCCCCAAAATAATTTGGATCAGTGGTATCAGAGCGGGTTTGCTCCTTGTCGTTTTGAGTGCATGTCCGCGATGAGGTCAGGGTATAGAGAGTTGTGTCTCGAGATTGTTTCTCGTGAGGAAAACCACTCTCACATGCCCAAGAAACTTCCATGGAGAAATAAAATAGGGACTAAGGGACATGATATGCTTTCAAACTGTTGCTGGAGGAAGCTCTCACGCGACATAGGAACGAGATGATGGATAATTTCGCCCAGATCCTTCGACAACTATTGACAACAACGGAGGCATCTTTAACCAGCAGTGACTTCGGAGGTATGACACCCTTCAAGGTACAAAATAAATTTTATATTCATTTATTTGAAGTCTAGATAGATGTCTACGCTTTGGAAAAATGGTTAAATATGCTAGAGGGTTGTTTCTCTGTCCACAATTTTTCCAACAATGAAATGATCGCCTTTGCGTTCCTTAATGCCCTTCCCCATGTCAGGTATTGGTGGGAGACTTAATGTGAGCAACATGTCGAGGAGGAGTCTCTAAGTTTTGGTCTAGGACCCACTTGGGAGGCTTTTGTTGATGCCCTCAAGGAACAATATTACCCTATTGGAAGTTATGATAACTAGTACACGACATGGACCACACTCCGCCAAGAGAGGGGCCAAACGATGTTGGAGTTCACTAATACTTTCCATACCTTGAGAACCAAGTTGGGTGTCAAAGACTCCTAGAAAAATATGGTCCTAAAATACCATGGGGTTCTACACAAGTACATCCAAATCTAAATGGAGTTTTTGGACATCTCGTTGTTGGGAGTCGCTTACCGATATGTTTTCCAAATCGAGCATAATTTCAAGCAGTAGAACAAGCGGGAGTTTGAGTCTGCAAATATGCAACAACCAAAGTATGGTAAGGGTGGCCCTAACTCCTAGGACAAAGGATAGAGAAAGGATGGCCAACCCCAGTATAACCATCCCAAGCCACCAACAAATAATGATAATGGGAACTAGAAGAAGGACACTGGAAAATGGTGCGAGTTCCACAAAATCCCTTGGCACAATACTGATGAATTCCGCTCCAAACAGTCTTTGTTGGCTGAGACGAAATCCCCAGGGTCATATGATGACTCAGAGTCTAATTTAGAAATAGAAAGGGAAGATTGATCATTGATGCAGAACCCAATGTCACCATCAATACCACAAAATTCTAGCAAGAGGAACTTGAGGAGCCTGAAGAAGGGGAGTTCCTTTTCCACTCATTGATATGGGTGAAGGGAACCCTACTCCATTTCATTGTTACAATTGGTAGCCATAATAAATTGATCGCAGTAGAGGTTTTCAAGAGCTTGAACCTGACAACGACGTCACATCCTCAGTCATACACCATCGTTTCACTCAGCTAGGGACGAGACATCTGCGTCAGCCAACAATGTCACCTGCACTACAACATAAAACTCTTCAAAGAGGAAGTATTGTGTTATGTTTCCCCCCCTTGAAGTTTGTGATGTTTTTATAGGAAAACCATACATGTGGAAGCGTCATGTTGTTTATGAATCTAGGCCACATAATGCCATTATTACTTTGGGAGATCAACTCTACACGGTATCGGAGGCAGTCCTAAACACTACGGTCTCTTTGATCTTCAGGAAGCAGTGCAGAAAGGTGGTCTCTCAGATCGGGAGATTTTTCCTCTGTATGGTTCGATCAGAAGGTGAAAAGAAGGTCACTGGAAATGCCAAAACCTCTACACAGGGTCTCTCTGCCTAGCAGCAACAGGTAGACGAAATAGTAGAGGACTACAAAGACATATTCACCTAGCCTACTAAGGTGCCTGTGCACTGTCAGGTAAAGCACTCCATTGATCTGACACCCAATGCTCCTCTTCCTAACATCCTTGTATACAGGAATTTTGTTATAGAGAATGAAGTAATCAAATGCCAGATCCAAGAGATAATTATGAAGAGCCACATGAGACCAAGCTCCTCACCTTGCAGGAGCCCAATTGTTCTGGAGCACATGGTGAATTTGTATTGATCACGGATCCCTGAACATGATCACATTCAAGAACCGATACCCAATTCCACAGATTGATGATCTTCTCAATTAAATAAAGGGAGCCAAGTTTTTTTGTAAGATTGATATGAAGTCAGGGTACCACCAGGTGTTGATTAAGAAAACTAATGTATGGAAGACAACCTTCAAGTCTAAAGAAGGCCTATTTGAGTGGTTGGTCATGCCTTTCGGCTTGAATAATGCCCCAACCACATTCATTTGGATGATGGATGATATATTACGACCATTCACAAACTCCTTTGTGGTTGTATATATGGATGACATCCTCATCTTCAACAAAACTTGGGAGGAACATTTGGAGCATATTCAACAGGTATTGGGCACCCTGCGACAACATAAGTTATATGCCAATTTGGAGAAGTGTTCCTTCGGCATATAGAGAATCCAATATTTGGGATACATCGTGGATGAGAAGGGTGTACATGTGGATCGAACCAAGATCCAATTTATCTATGATTGACTAACCCTGAAGACAATGACCGAGCTTCACAACTTCTTGGGCCTCACCAACTTCTATTGGTGGTTTGTGTTGGGGTTCTCTCTTATCACTTGGGCCCTAAGCAAGGTGACCAAGGGTGGCATAAAGGAAAATTTTGTGTGGTCCATTCCCCAACAAAAAGCATTCGAGGATTTGAGATTTTGCATCTGCTAAGCACCGATCCTCATTCTTCCAGACCCACAACAACCATTTGAGATTGAGACGGTTGCTTCAGATTATGCTATCGGTGCAGTCCTCACTCAACATGGGCATCTGGTAGCCTATCATAGTTAAAATCTATCTGATTTTTTTCACAGATACCCCACCTACGACAAAGATATATACTCCATTTTCCAGGCATGTTGACAGTGGAAGCATTACATTATGGGGAAGGAAACGATCATCCACACTAATCACAGATCTTTGCAATTCATGCACACATAAGGAAAGTTACAAAATTAACTCCATCATAAGTGGTCCACATACTTGCAACAATTCCACTTGAATATCAAGTACAATACGGGAAACACCAACCATGTCACATATTTCCTCAGTCGTCCCCCGGTGGAAACACTAACCACATGTCTTAACTCCTGTGGACATGAGACATCTGGATGGCCATAATTATACAATAATGACTCTGACTTCACTACTACCTATCATACATTGAGCGCATGCAAAACAGTTCCCGACTTTCATCTCTAGGATGGATTGTTATGTCGTATGAGCCATCTTCGTGTTCCTTCAATTGAGTGTGCCAATATGATTTGGGAATATCATTATAGCTAGGCATGGAGACATTTTGGTGTAAAAAATACAGTGGAAGTATTGCAAAAGAATTTGTATTGGCTGAAGCTTTGACAAGATGTTCGCAAGTACATCAGATCTTGCACTGTCTGCACCATTGCCAAGCCTGCCATCAAGAAACATGGGCTATACACCCCTCTGCCTACTTGGATAGGCCTTGGGAGTCCATCTCCATGGAATACATGTACATTCTACCTTCAACCAAGTATGGGAATGATTGTGTCTTCGTTGTCGTTGATTGATTCTCTAAGATGGTAATTTTGGCACCCTGCAACAAGAGCATCACAATCGAGGTCATCGCTAAGCTCTTGTTCACACATGTTTGGGTTCATTTTGGGCTCCCACGAACTATTACTCCGATCGAGATAGTAGGTTCATAACCATTTTTTGGTCTAGCCTATGGTCAATGATGGACACCAAGCTGAGAAAATCGACTACCTTCCACCCACATACTGATGGACAAACAAAGGTAGTCAACAAGATGATTTTTCATATCATAAGGATGTATAATTACAAAAATCCACACACATGGGATGAAATCCTTCCTTATGTTTAACATAGATACAACAGAGCCTTCCACATCTCTATTGGCCACAACCCTTTTCAGGTGTTCTTTTGGTTCCAACCATTGGTCCCCATTGGCGTAGCTCTGCCCATTGCATCCACATAGGAAGAGTCCTCCCATGCTCATATTGAGGTTTATAGGGAAGCCAAATTTGTTGAGCGCATCCAAAACATCCAACAACAAGTTCATGATATTGTGCAGAAATCCAATGCCAAGTACAAGCAGTGCCATGATCAACATCAGGTACCACACAAATTTCAGGTGGGCGATAAGGTCTGGTTGCATTTGCAGAAAGAGTGCCTCACAAGACCCCATCGAAATTTGCACCCACTTCGATATAAGCCTTACACCATCACCAAGGTTGTGGGTGAGAATGATTTTGAATTACATATTCCTCCTTTCCTTAGCTTGCACACGGTATTTAATATGAAACTACTCCGACCATATTTTCCACCTCTATTGGACACTTCAGATTTGGTCGAACAGTTGGCCCCTACATAACTCAATCCTTCGTGCATAGAAAATGCGATAGTTGATTAGATCATGGACACCAAGACAAAGGACACTCTCCAATAGACTATCAAACTCCATCGAGTTGTCAAAGCAGGGAAATTTCTTAATCAGGGTAAGTGGCTCACTAGGAGTCAGATTCAACAGAAGTTTCCTCATCTGATGAAAAAAATTGACGCAATGGAGACCATTGCTTCCTGGAGGGAGGAATGATCTAGGTGGATATCGGTGGCCACCCACCTATTCTACTGGCTCAAAGATCAAATTCCATTTTGGCAATTTTTTTTACAGTTTTTCGGGTCTCAAACTTTTGGGGCCGTTTCGAGGCCCTAAACGACTTTTTTTTGGCTCGAAACTTCCTAACATGTGCATGAAGTAAAATAATAAGTCGGATGAAATGTATACTCCTCAGTTATACCTTTCTAATGGTGTATTGAGCGCCCTAAACAAAGATCGTATGCAAAAGTTACGCCCTCTTGAAGTTGACGTATCAACTACCCCCATCGGGGCATACACACCTTTTGGCGTTTCATTTCCCGGGATTAGGGTTTTGGATGTTTATGGTTTTCTCATTTATGTTTTATGTTAAAAGGGTCTTTGGAGTCTCATTATACTCAGTTTCTTGTGAATGAACATAGTTAACACATCTCTTCTCATAGATAAACTACTAATATATTTAAGTTAAAACTTAAACATATTATTTGCAAAACTTAAATCTAAATAAGATAGATAACACTCATCATTTCAACCACTTAAACTAAATCCTATATATATATATATATATATATATATATATTCAATGTAATATCACTTACTTAATCAAAATAAATGTTTATATTATTCTACCTTGTGAAAACTAATTATAATATCATATTGTAAATAGTTTTATATTTTCTACCTTTTAGTTTTCTTCTAATCCATGTCGTCCTTATTGACATAACTTAGATTTTCTTATTTGAAATGAAGTGTTGCCATAAGCATATGTGAAAACTAATTATAATATCATATTGTAAATAGTTTTATATTTTCTACCTTTTAGTTTTCTTCTAATCCATGTCGTCCTTATTGACATAACTTAGATTTTCTTATTTGAAATGAAGTGTTGCCATAAGCATATATGTTCTTCGAATCTTGTATATAACAAATTTTAAATGTTAATTTTTATATATACAAAATCATAGATCTTAAATATCATAAACATCTTCTAAATATTAATAATAATAATAATTATAAGGGATGGTCATTTTTTTTTAACAAAAGAAAAAAAATTGGAATTTTATCTAATAATCGATATAAAATTTATGTGTTTTTTCACGAATTGTTTTTAGTAGTCAATTTCAATATAGAATCATTGATCATAATTGGAGATTCTAAAATTATCGTCAAAGTCATGGTTCATGAGACCAAAAGACAATAGACTTTAATCCATCATTGTTAGAATCATCAAAGCAGTCCAACTCATGGCGAGGGTTTAATATTTTATTTAATAAGAACTAGTAAATTATATTATAAAAAATGGTCGCAACACTGTAATACATATATAAAGTTTGCAATATTATTCAAATGTATGTCCAAAAGATTATACAAGTGTTATCACTGAAATTTCGTCCACGCAGGGCGACAAGAACTCCGCATCGTCAGCACAGAAAAACAGTCGTTCATGGCACAAGGATTAACTCCACAGCACAGCAAAAGGGTCAAAACTATGCAAAATGGCCAAAAAATTAA
>SNQJ01S0080971.1:15674-27531 GCA_010110895.2 Picea sitchensis | reverse complement strand
AGAACCCTAGCTTGGAGATTATTGTAATAGAGCGCTGCTCAATTGGAGGTTGCCCCCTCGAAGAGGCCTGTGAACATTGCTATCAGATTCAAAGTGCTATTTCTGTTGCTATTTCGTGAATCATTTCTGTGTATTGTGAAGATATTGCTGGATATTTTACTGTTATTCTGTTATTTCTAGCATTTCGTTTCTGTTCTGCATATTTTATATATCTGGTATCTTGCATGTAATCTGTACAAACAACCTTTGAGTTGGTACATTTCCTTCAAAACTTGTACATGAACTTGGATTCTGTCCCTCATTTTCTAAGAGCAGTGGACCCATTAGTGTAAAAGAATAAATAAAGTGTTCATCACTTTGCAACCTGCTCAAGAATCTCCATGAAGAGTGCAGCCATTTGCCTGGTTATACAAGTGCCCTGTAAGGAATGCTACAAGCAAGCTTTAATAATCTATAGAAAGCCAAATTAATACAGCCTTCACTCTCCATTTTGGACCCTGTTGTCAAATTTTAAACATTCAATGCATTCAATTTCAGATCTGAAAACTACTTCCAAGTGACCTCAAACAGTAAACTAGGGCTGTTATCACTGAAAAAATTTACACTGAAATTATGACAGAAAATTATAGCAGAAGCACAAAGATCAGAAAGCAATCATCCATACACAGGAGACACAAATTTATGTTCAGTAAAATTTTCAGATTGAAAACTCTGAGGACAAAATCAGTCCTCTCAGAGAAATTACAACTTCAGCAAAAATTCTGGAAAACTTCCAATTTACAAATCTGCTGCTGTACCCTGCTGACGTCACCCTGTACGGCATGTCTGATTCGCACGTGTAGTACGGCCCGCAATTAATGCATCATACAGATCTGTATGGATCCCACACATGCGGTTGTCTTCTTCTCTCACACATGCAGTTGTTTCCCTCACACGTGCGACCTGTTTCCTCGCATGTGCAGCCTCTCTCTCTTGGCAGAAAATCCAAAAAAGAAAAACAGAAAACCCTAGGCCAGATTTTCCAAAGTGAAGATCTCCTTGCTGAAATTTTTCTCCCCGATATCCTTGGCAAGAGTGCCCACTCACTCATGCCAACACCATGATGACAAAATAATATGTGTGGTGCCTCCTCACATTGCCTCTCCATTTATAGGATTCTAATGAGTGAGTTTAGGAGCCCCTTCTAAACTCAACATTAAATTAGAATTGTTTAATCTTCCAAGTGGGTGCCAAGCCCCGACTCTACATAAAAGGGGTTTTCACAAAATAAAAATACAATGCGAGTGCCAACAAAGATTCTCACATGCCCGACACCAAAGCCAATGTGAGAATAAATCCTCGAAGCTACAAAAACATCAACACTCCCTCTTAGCGAGGGAGGTATTCTCCACCACTCCTAGCATGTCTCTGAAGTAGACAAACTTCCCCTTCACTAGGGGTTTGGTGAGAATATCTGCAATCTACTCATCTGTGGAAATGTACTGGAGCTTCACAACTCCCTTCTACACCCTGTCTCTGATGAAGTGGTATCTGATCTCAATGTGTTTCGACCTATCATGAAACACTGGATTCTCCAAGAGTTTGACAAAACTCTGATTGTCGCAGTAAATCATTGTGGGCTCCAACACCTGACCAGATAACCTTGCAAGAAGCTTGCGAAGCCAAATAGCCTCAAAACTAGCTACCATATACTCTGCCTCTGCTAAACTGAGTGCCACGAAAGTCTGTTTCTTGCTGAAGCAAGAAACCACTACTGATCCCAGGCTAAAACAACCACCAAAAGTGCTCTTCTGGTCAAATTGCACTACCAGTCCAATCTGAGTTTGAATATCCATGCAGCCTCACTCCATAACCCTCGACATATCTCATACCAAATCCAACTATACCCCGAAGGTACCTCAACACATGCTTCACTGCTACCCAATGCACCCACCTTGGCTCAACCATGAACTGGCTCAAGGTGTTGACAGCAAAGCAAATATCAGGCCTGGTGTTGACCAAATACATCAACGAACCAATCAACTTCTTGTACATCAAATCTAAATCCAAAGCCCCCAGCTTCTTTAGATTGATGATCATAGGTGTAGTCATGGACTTACAATCCATCATCCCGAACCTCCTCAATATCTCAATTGCATACTTCCCCTATCCGAGGAAGATCTCGCTCGGCTACTAACACACCTCGAATCCCAAGAAGTTGGGGGCTTTAGCTCAACCATGAACTGGCTCAAGGTGTTGACAACAAAGCAAATATTCGACCTGGTGTTGAACAGATACATCAACGAACCAATCAACAGACTGTACATCGTGGGATCACCAAGTTTGAATCTAAAGCCCCCAGCTTCTTCAGATTGGTGATCATAAGTGTAGTCATGGACTTATAGTCCATCATCCCGAACCTCCTCGATATCTCAAATGCTTACTTCCCCTATCCGAGGAAGATCTCGCTCAGCGACTGCCACACCTCCAATTCCAAGAAGTAATGCATCAATCCAATATCAGTCACCTTGAACTTCGAAGCCAAATCCCTCTTGCAACTAGCAATGAGCCCCTCTACCCCTGTGAGGAACAGATCATCAACATACAACACCAATATAAGAAGATACTCACCAACGCGTATGAGATATAGGTTGGGATCCGCTTCACTCTTGGTGAAGCCCATGCTCTGGAAATATCCATCGATCCTCGAGTACCATGCCCTGGGTGCATGCTTGAGTCCATACAAAGCTTTCTGCAACCTACAAACATGGGACTCCCTCCTATGTACCTCAAAGCACTGAGGTTGCTCTATGTACACCTCCTCCTCAATCACACCATTGAGGAATGTTGTCTTCACATCCATCTGATGTATCCTCCACCCCATAACCAAAGTAAGAGAAATAGCAGCGTTGATAGAAGTATACCTGGCGACCGGAGCAAAAGTCTCATAGTCCAATCCCTCTTTCTTGGAGAACCCTCTNTTGAGGAATGTTGTCTTCACATCCATCTGATGTATCCTCCACCCCATAACCAAAGTAAGAGAAATAGCAGCGTTGATAGAAGTATACCTGGCGACCGGAGCAAAAGTCTCATAGTCCAATCCCTCTTTCTTGGAGAACCCTCTTGCCACAAACCTCGCCTTATACTTCTCAATGCTACCATTTGCAGCATGCTTAATCTTATATATCCACTTGGAAGTCACCACAAACTTCACTTCTAGTCTCAGAACTATGTCCCACACATCATTCTTCACGATGCACCGATACTCCTCCATCATGGCATCCTTCCTAACCTGTTGGCATGTTGCCTCCTCAAAATTGGAATGCTTGAAATCAATGATGCTACTCATAAGGGCCACATAGCTCGAAAACCTCTGCACAGGCCTGCTTTCTCTGAAACTGCCCCTGGGGGGCACACTCCTCTTCGCATCTCTCAAAGTATCCCGAATCCATCTAGGCCTCATGTCCTTGTCACTAGGAGGGTCCACTAGGTCCATTGACTCCTCATGGTCTGAAGGTTGAACCCTTATACTGGATGGCCTTGTACTCTCCTCAACCTTCAGAACCTCATGCTCCTCACCATCTATCTCTGTTGTTCTCGAAACCTCCTGAAAGTCGGCTCCTCCCCAATCCTAACATCTTAACTAACCTCAATCTGTCGTTGTCGTGGAATGTAGATCTGGTAGACCTTTGAAGTTACATTGTATCCCATAAACATGCCCTTCCACCTAGAAGGTTCTAACTTCGTCCTCTAATCCTTAGGAACATGTATGTAAACTGGACAACCAAAGATCCTCAAACGCCTTATCTTGGTCTCACTCCTGTGAATGCCTCCTCGRGAGTCTTGTCCTCCAAGATCCTATGAGGACTCATGTTCTAAACCAAAGTTACCARAACCAAACCGGTCATTAAACCAGTCGACCCAAAAACCGGAACYGAGAAAAAACCAGATCAAAAAAACGATCACTWAAAATACATAAAATATTCAAATTTTGAAAAACAAATACATATTCATGTGTATCCATGTGAATCCAAACCATTATACACAAATTTGCAAAGTTTTAAAAAAAAAMCCTAAATTTTTAAAAAAATGTGAATCCCAACCCTAAATTTTTAAAAAATCTAAATTCCCCCTACCTTTTCCACCCACGGGTCATCTTCACGRAACAGATACGAAACCAGCCAGTTCAAGCAAAAAAACCGGTTTCGTACGGAACCGGTCAGGGGYKGTTCGGACCGGTGGAGGCTCAGAACCAGTTGGACCGGCCGGTTTTACTGGTTCTGGTTCGRTTCTTGTAACATTGTTCTAAACATAGATTGTCGTGTTACACGCCTCTGCCCAAAGCAACATAGGTAGATMTTGGTCATGCAACATTGCCCTAGTAGCCTCAACTATGGTCTGATTCTTCCTCTCTACAACCCCTTTCTATTGTGGGTTGAAAGGCACTATCAGCTCTCTCTTGATCCGTGCCTCCTTGCAAAAACCCCTGAAGTCGTTGAAGGTATACTCTCCCCCGTTATTTGACCTCAAGGCCTTGATCTTCTTCCCTGTCTGATTCTCCACCAGAGCCCTGAACTCCCTGAATTGACTGAAGACCTCATCCTTGGTCTTCATGAAGAAGATCCATGTCTTGGAATAATCATCAATGAAGGTCACATAGTACAGGAAACACTCGAAGATGGAACTGACATCGGTCCACACACATCTAAATGTACTAGATCCAAAATCCCCTTGGACCTACTAGCATTGCTCGGAAAAGCAACCTTGGCATTCTTTCCAAGTGCACAACCACTGCATACACCCTGGTGCTCTGCTCCAAACTCTGGAAGACCTGTAACCATTGTCCTCAACACTGGCAGAACCCTTGTAATGCAAGTGTCCCAATCTCTTGTACCAAAGCTCGCATAAACTATCACTGTCATGTACCAAGGCCGACGTTGGTTGTCCTATCAACCTATAAAGACTACCATCACGTGCACCAATGACCTCTGCTAAGTCAATGCTCGATCCTCTCGGCCATGCAAGAACCTGTCCACCTAAGAATGCCATTGCATACCCTTTTTCCTCCATGGCAGAGATAGAAAGTAGGTTCTTCTTCAATCTTGATACATACAACACATCACTCATCCTGAGAAGCTTCCCGGACTCCAACTGAAGCGAAGTTGTCCCAACTCCCTTGACTGCATACTTGGCATTATCACCAAGCTCCACCTGCAATCCTGAGTCCTCCTTTGACAAACTAGTGAGTGACTCATGTGATCCTATCATATGACAAGAAGCTCCACTATCCACCAACCAAGTCCCACTACCAGAAAGGGCGGAGAGCAATAAGAACTCCCTCTGAAACCTGTCTGCAATCTCATACACCTCAGTTGCTGATGTATGATGTTTCACTCTCCCTTTCTTTCGCTATGGACACTGTGAAGCATAGTGGTCATGCTTATGACAAGCAAAACACTTGACCTTACTAAGGTCCTTCTTCTTCCATTGCTCTGGAGATGCCTCTCTCCCTGAAGAATCGTTTCCTCTGCCCTTTCTAGCGTGAGCAGCTAGGGCCTAGTTCTCATCATCGCCACCTCTCTGCCTCCCATTCCTAGACTCTATTTGAGTCGCCTCCTAGATGCAATTGATCCACAATCTATCAAATGGTGGCAACTTCTCTCGTGCACAAATCCCCGACACAAATGGTTCCCAAGACACAAGAAAACCATTCAATGCCACATTCACCAACTCTGTGTCATCAACTGCCTCACTAATGGCTACAAGATCACGAATCTGAGTGATCCTCGTGAGGTAGCTAGCAACTGTATATGATTTGGACATCTCAACAGATCGAATTTTATGTCTCAAAATCAACTTCCGGTTTGCATTCCCGCTTTGGTACAAACCCACCAAAGCATCATACATATCCTTTGTTGTCTTCTTTTCAGAAATATGAGGAATCATGTGATCCTTCACAGAATCCAACAACCCCTGCTTGGCCTTCACTTCCTTCTTCCTATGAGTTGTCAATTCATGTGCATCATTTGAATCTGGAATCACCATCTCAACATAATCTTTGAGAACATTCTCTTCCAAGAGCAAAAGGATCCTAGCCTTCCAAGCCCGGAATTTTGTGGCCCCCTCCAACCTATCCTCAACTCTAAGAGTGCTCACCACCGTGTCCAAACAAGAGCACAAATCTGCAGTAACTTGTGTCTCAAGAAGCATCCTAGAGCCATGTCAAATTTTAAGCATTCAATGCATTGAATTTCAGATCTGAAAATTACTTCCAAGTGACCTCACACAGTAAACTAGGGTTGTTATCACTGAATAATTTTACGCTGAAATTATGACAAAAATTATAGCGGAAGCAAAAAGATAAGAGAGAAATCATCCATACACGAGACACAAGTTTATGTTCAGTAAAATTTTCAGATTGAGAATTCAGAGGACAAAATCAGTCATCTCAGAGAAATTATAACTTTAACAAAAATTCTGGAAAACCTGCAACTTATAAATTTGTTGTTGTACCCTGCTAACATCACAGTCATACGACTAATGTCTCCCTGTATGACCTGCATGATCCACACGTGGTACAGCTTGCAATTAATGCGTCGTATGGATCCCACACATGCGGTTGTCTTCTTCTCTTACACGTGCAGTGGTTTCCCTCACACGTGCGGCTTGTTTCCTCACACGTGTGGCATGTCTCCCTCACACGTGCGGCCTCTCTCTCTTGGCAGAAAATCAAAAAAAGAAAGACAAAAAACCCTAGGCCAGATTTGTCAAAGTGAAGATCTCCTTGCTGAAATGTTTCTCCCCAATCTCCTTGACAAGAGTGTTCACTCACTCATGCCAACACCATGATAACAAAATAAGATGTGTGGTGCCTCCTCACATTGTCTCTCCTTTTATAGGGGTCTAATGAGTGAGTTTAAGAGCCCCTTCTAAATTCAACATTAAATTAGAATTGTTTATTCCTCCAAGTGGGTGTCAAGCCCCAACAATAACAATTTCAAGTCCCAACTCTACATAAAAGAGGTTTTCACAAAATAAAAATGCAATGTGAGTGCCAACAAAGATTCCCACATGCCGCCCCCGGGGGGGCAGCTCAATTGGCAAGTGCCGTGAAAATGAAGTTCCATGAGGTTTTGAGTTCAATCCCCCCCGACTTACCTTGTGTGTCGCGTAAGGGGCATCGTGGGCACACCTAGAGGTTATAGTGGTAGTGGTTGGATAACACAGCCACGTGTAACGCGAGCACGTGTCCAACTAGTTGCTGATTCCTCCAGACAATCAAGAAAACATCAAAAAAAAAAAAAAAGATTCCCACATGCCTGACACCAAGGCCAATGTGAGAATAACTCCTCGAAGTTACAAAAACATCAACATCCATGATTCAAAGCATACATCCCAGTCTTCTCTGCTACAAATGATTCTACAGCTGTGAACATTCTTTACCACTTGGATAAATTTAATGTCATAGATGATGACCATCTGTTTTCTAGTCTCTAATCATTTTGTAACAGTTATGTAGAGCAACTATTCGACACCACAAAGATGGGTTTTATGTTCTAATGCTGTAACTTAGTCGGCTTCTCCTTCTCTTCTCTATCATTCTCTTTTATTGTTTTATAAATTTATAATTATATTTGATACTTTTTTTCTCAAGAGATGCATTAAACATTCTCATAATGTACCTTACATGCTCAGTTGTCTTAAAAGTCCTATTGACAGTCTTTCTGATCAGTTGAGGATATTACCATCCAATTTTGTATACATGCCTCCATGTTCCAATTTTTAGTATGGAATCCACAACCACTGAAGTCCTTGGAAATGAATGAATGTTTCAGCACTTTTCACTGCCACGCACCTCACATATGGCCATAAAAGATATTTCTATCCTTCATTCCTATCTTGTAAAACACTAAATCTTCAGGTACAGCTTTAAGATCCATGGCAGTATAATGCAAACCACATAACTACGTTATAAAATTCTATGCTTGAGCATAACCGAGTTGTCATGAAAACACTTATCCTTGCACAATGAACTCTCACATTTTTTTCATGGAATTTAATCAACTATTGCATTGACCCTTCTGCAGCTCTTCTAACATTAGGTCATTCATGACACAATCTGCCCAGACCTCCAGCCTCCAATGATGGGAAACCCATAATAACTTCATAAAAGTGAGTTAGTCTCTTGAATAATGCATTTATATATGTGTTTTGTAGTCCCTTATTGCACAATGCCGAGGGATTCAAAGATGAAGCCTTTCTGCACACTATAGTCTAATATATATTATAAATGACTCCCAAGTAATATGTAGCAACAAAGACAACTGAAGCAACTACCACCTCCAAGTTCATTGAAACGGTATTCTATTTTTGCATGGAATTTGATATCCTATTTGTTTTAGCAGATTTGCGAGGATTATTTTCAGTTAAGCACTTTCAAGAAGCACCTTCTTCACAAGGCAGAGAGCCAAGATGCACCTTGTTCAAAAGACAGAGAACCAATAAGCTTCACGAGGCAGAGCACCTAGAACACTTGAGTAAAAATAACTCCTTAATTTGGTAAATGTAGTGGGTATTATTAAAAACTTGGTGGCTGTAAGGAATTCTCATGGCCAAAAAAATGGACAAATCCACGTAATTGTAGGTGAGGCTAGCCAGATCCACTTGGGAAAGACAACTTGACAGAAAAGGTGAAGTGAAGTCCTGCAGAACATGTGGTAGGAGGATATGAAATGTGAAAACTCATAACCCTTGTCTGCAAGTGTAAGTTTCGAGTCTCTTAGGGGTCTTATTGGATGATCTTCTGTTGCTGTAGTGCTATGTGCTTTTTGAGAATAAGTAATAGGCCAAAATAGCTTTTATAAAAAATTAAACAGGATCAGTATCATTTCCTGCCGTATTCCTTCTAGTGGTAGGGCCATGAGCCTTTGTCTTGGCCTCTATAGCACATGGTTTGCCTAGGGTGTACGGAGCATAATGACTTGATATTATCCTCAAGCTTCTCTGACTTATCACCAGCAATCCATTCAGGGTTCCAAACTCAATGATAGCAATTAAACACAAGGGTTGTGCTTGCTGGAGGACTTGACCAAACACCTTATAGCACAAGCTGATGTTGGCAACGGACTACCTTTGTCATGTTCCCAAAGGCATTCGTTTCTTTCAGGAGGATTCACAGCATGTCAAGACCTGATAATAAATCATATTACAGTAAAAATTGCTTATATGGATCTCAAACATGTTACACCCAGATCTAATTGGCTATCCCTCCTTTAACAAAAAGAACATTTGAGATTTTCACAAATCTTACGATATTTGATCTCTGTAAACAGAATTTCAAAAAACTGGGAAAAGAAAGGGGTACTCACTCCACTGTTACTGCTACGGAAGGGTCCATGTGAAGCCACTATGTAAGGCAGATAATAGCTTGGTACGGGAGTGTTTGCATTTGGTGAAACTCCATATTGTTGAAAGTAGGCAGGTACTGATAGCGAAAGGAAAAGAGAGAGACCTACAATAATAACATTCCTTGAGCTCCCAGTTTCACTGTATCGTAAATTTGATAAACCCAGTGCTGCAAGCATAGCCCACATAAAACATAGCAGAGCAGCAACCATGGCTGGTGGAATCGAAGCTAAAATGGCTCCCACTTTGCCTGCCAAACACATAAAATTGATGTTCAATATTCTACAAATTGTGAGACAATAAACAAGCAAATAACCGAAGCAGAATGCAATAAATTAAATAAAAAGATTTGGTAAATTTAGCCAGAATTGAATGGAAACACATTTTTATGCAATTTTGAGAAGCTCCCCACAACTGAGAGTTGGACATTAAAAGCCTGATTTCCTACACTCTAGAGTCTAAACTAAAAAAAAGGTCAACAAAAATTCCCCCAGGAATTATGGGAAGAGGAAGTTTGATTAATAACACATTACCAAAAAAAAATCTTAATTTTCCTGGAAATGAGATTGAGTTTATCACAAGGGTTTTCCAGGCATATAAACATCCAATAAAACAGTAATCTTTGTCAGAGGACTGAATTCGCATGCACAAACTTAGAAGTAAAAAAGAACAAAAAATATCTTACCAACAAGTGAAATGAGGATTAACAATCCAGCACCAAGCTCCACGGCCCTTCTGCTTCCCATCTTTGTAACGGCAATGGTGTGGACATTTTCAGTGAGAGTTGTTGCACCTGTGCCCATACCCCAAAGTCCTGCCAAGATGCTTGTCAAGCCTTCCAAACCAATTCCTCTACTCACAACCCCCGGTGATGGTGCCTTTGATGCAACTAAAAGAGATGTTGCATGATATGAGCCAATCTAAATCCAACCAAAAAGGAGAAATATAAAACTGGATTAACTTCTTATAACTTATTCCCAAAAGAAAATGTTAGCATATTAAATTCTAATTTGAAAAATGGCATTAGCATGGTTAAATCAATAAGACTTGCATGTGAGTACTTCAAATGTTAAACAAAAAGCCAAAAAGGTCCAGTAAATCAATTCATTCTCATCTCAGCTTTGACACAACTAGAACATATCAACAGTTTTCCCAGAACCACCATATTCTTAGAGAATTTTTTATGTCGAAGAGAGGTAGTCCGCAAAGATTTAAAAACATTCATACATAGTGCAAATCCAAAACAAGATATATAGTAATGCAAATATGGAACCTTTTCCAAAGAGAAAGCAGAGAGCGTATAGTTGAAAGATAGGAACCAGAGAATGTCCACTGCTGCAATTTAATACAGCACGAGCATCATTCCCTCAATATTACCAAAAGGATTTCAAATGAACTGTAAAGAGTATTTAGTAATCCCAATTTCTCACCAAGTTGCCATATGCATAATCCAATATCAATGTAAATTTGAACAGATTGTAGACATTTTTCTTGTTAATTCTGTATTAGGTTTTAGTTTGACAATGGCAATTGCAATTTCACATGCCTGGCATTTGATATCAATTAGTAAGCATATCCTGCTTAGGCAGTATTAGAATAGTTAATTCATACTTGTCTTGTGTCCTAGTATTTTGTCACGTAGTTTGTTATTGTAGAGATTATTGTCAAGTAGAGAGTGCCTCTACATGGATAGCCTTCTTGAGTGTGTCCATCTTTAGATAAAGAATTCATGTATTTATACGTATACGATTACTGTTGATTTTTCTGAGTGTTTTCTCACTTCTGCAATTTATCCCAATCCCGGTTTCAATCACTCCTTATCACTCCAAATGTTTAATGCCCATTCCCAATATTAATGAAATTTGCAGACATTNTCAAATTTCATTTTAAATATTTAATGCATATTAATGTCTGCAAATTTCATTAATATTGGGAATGGGCATTAAACATTTGGAGTGATAAGGAGTGATTGAAACCGGGATTGGGATAAATTGCAGAAGTGAGAAAAAAATCAACATGGTATCAGAGCTTGGTTGGCTGTGAGTAAAACACAAAAATTTGCAAAAGTTAGTTCACTGAAATTTTCACTGTTTCGGGACAACAGTAGAGTGGGCAGCGGATAAGAGAGCAGAAATTTGTTTTCAGCAGGTTGGGGATTGCAGAGTTATTTTGGGTTTCAATTGAGTGGATTTTAGTCATGGCTACAGGTTTGAGAGTTGAGGATAGATTGGATGGGGCAGCCAACTTTAGTTCGTGGAAGGCAAGGATAGTGTTGCTCTTTCAGGAGAATGAGCTATGGGATATTGTTGAGGGTACTGCAGCTACTCCAATGGTTGCTATTCCGACTGATCCAGCTGCCTTGACTGCCTTCACTAAGAAGGACATCAAAGCAAAGAGGATATTGTTTGATGCGGTGAAGGACCATATTATTCCTCATGTGTCTTCTAAGACATATGTACATGAAATGTGGACA
>SNQJ01S0080967.1:6243-41804 GCA_010110895.2 Picea sitchensis | reverse complement strand
GTGGGGTGTGCTTTACATAGTTCTGGGGTCATTCATAATACTAGTGGTGGTTCCACTGGATGACAACAACAAGCGAGGGAATCAATTATCTAGGTATCAAGCTTCTTTTATCGAAATGCTTGCAATGGATTGGTTATGCCTCATTTGAAAATTGTTGGGATCTCCATTAATGTTGAATATTTTGTAACAATTTAGGCCTCAGATACTTGTAAGTGGGTTCAATTTTTTCCGTTTAGTAGATATAAATTAACAAATATGCTTGGGTTCAACACATACATGTGTTTTTTCCCCTTTAATTTAACACTGGTGGAGATTAGGTTTAAACATAACTTCATGCTCGTGAGGCACTCACATGTTCATTCTGGCTCTAGAGGTCTACATCAACAACTTTATCCATTTACAATTTAATTTATAGTTGTTCCATTGATCCAAGGAATTTTCAAATTACCATTCCCAAAATGATCCAACATAGTTGTATCAAAGATGAAGCAATGAGCGATAAAATCGATTAGTTCCCTTTTGTTCATGGTGTTACATTGTAGTCAAATGTGGATTTTGTTATGTATATAAATGTGGTAGTTCGTAAGTAAATAAATTTGAATATTAATTACTTATAAAACATTTTATAAAGTTATAATCTATATAATCTAAATTACAAAGAATCATCCATGAGCATCTAAACTTTACTAGCAATCCACAAACCTCATATCTTATAGAAAAACTCTAGGATTTTGGGAATGTAGAAAACACTTTGAAAAAATAGAAGGTTCCCTTGAGATATTCATTGTGTGTACAAAACCTCACATAACCTATCAATGGATAACACATTTGCAATGCAATTCGGTCATTTTTTCTCCGTGAAATTTTTCCTCCCATCGTCTCTACCGATTTTTGCATATGCTTGATAATCTAATAGGAAGCATGGGTTTGGATCAACCCACCAACTGTTCCTTGATCCAGATTATTTTGAGAACGAAATGAATGCATAGATATAACAATGAAATATATAGATATATTACAATAAACACAAAGATATAGTAATGCACAATTTTTTATTAATGAGAGAATGCACAAAAACTGTAAAATTACAGAGTGAATGACTCGCTAGAATGGTGGCAACTTATCTCTGAGAAGAGATGTGATGGCTACGATCATTCGTAAGAAGATGATTATGTTTCCAATGAGGCTCTAGAGGAATTCTTAACATAAAGAAAATACAAAACCCTAACCCTGGAAGATGAAACTCCAAAAGTCATGTGGGCTCCGATGGGGTAAGTTGGCATGTCAACTTCCCAAGGGCGTAACTTTTGCATACGATCTCCGTTTGGGGTGCACAATAGATTGTTTGAAAGGTCTATCCAAGGAATACACATTTTTTCATCACACTCTAAATAAACTTAATAATGTGATTGTGGCAGCCCCATAAAATGTTGTTTAGGGCCTCAAAATGTCCCCAAAAGTTTGGGACCCGAAAAGTTGTAGAAAAACTGTCAAGGTGGAAACCCATGTTTTGAGACAGTGGAATAGGTGGGTGGCCATTGATTTCCACCTGGATCAATTCTCCCCCATTAGGAAGAAATTGTCTCCATTGCGTGAAGTTCCTAGGGAAGATTTTTCTAAATCTGAACCTTGGTGAGTTGCTTGCCTTGGTGAAGAAGCTGTCCTACTTAGCTTGTTGAAGGTTGTTATGAACCTGTTGTTGGAGGGGTTGGATCTATTGAAAAAATCTGGTTGCATGATCTTCCAGAGTGTGGGAGGACTCTGTCAGTGAAGATGCAGTAGGAATATCTTGGTTCTCTTCTACAATCTTGTTGATCTTCTTCTACTAGATAGAAGGGTCTTGGGCCGAGGATGTAGTGGTTGCAGTGCCCTTCTCTTCTAACCAGGTTGTGAAGAGGCTAAACTTTGTAGTATGAGAGATTATTTTGTAGCACTGTTTTGTAGGTACATTAGTCAAAACTACCTCTGGTATCCTATAGGGATGACCCCCCGGAGTAATAATGACGCTACGGGATCAAGACTCATAAACAACATGAAGCTTTCACATATATGGTTGGCTTAACAAAACATCACAGACTTCCAATGGGGAAACATCACATAGTACCTCATCCTTGAAGGGTTTGATGTCGTATGACACGCGACACTGCTGGATGACACGAATATCTTGTCCTTGGTGAAGCCATCCGATGTTGTATGGTTTCAGGTGTGGTGTTGTCAGTAAATCCAACTTCTTGACGACCTCTGCTGAGATGAGGTTATTTTGGCTTCCTCTATCAACAATAAAATGTAGCGGGGTCCCTTTCATCCACATCTATGAATGGAAGAGGTGCTCCCCCTCCTCAGGATCCTCAAGTTCTTCTGGTTGTATTGTTGCAATCGTGACAATAACAATGGGTTCTGCATCAATTATATGTCTCCTTTTATTAGTGTCTGAATCAAAGTCCAATTTGGGGCTCGACTTTGTTTCTTTGAACTCGACCACCAATCACTGTTTTGAGCGACATTCATTGGTGTTGCGCCAAGGGATTTTGTGGAAGTCACACCACTTCCCAGTGTCCTTCTTCGTCTTCCCATTGCTCTTCTTTTCCTGCAACTTGGACTGGTTGTATTGCGGTTGGCTATTTTGTGAGTTAGGGATGCCTTTACCATACTTTGGTTGTTGCGGATTTGTAGACCCAAATTCTTGCTTGTTCTGCTGCTTAAATTTCTGCTTGATTTTTACAACATATCTAGAAGCGGTTCCCAGTGATGATATGTCTAGAAACTCCATTTCGGTTTGAATGTACCCATGTAGAGCCCCGCGGTATTTCAGAATCAAATGTTGCTCAGAGTCTTTGATACCCAGCTTAGTGCGTAATGTATGGAAGGTATTTGTGAACTTCGACACTGTTTGGTCCCGTGTTTTATGCAGTGTGGTCCATCTCATGTATTGGTCATCATATCTTCCCACAGGGTAATATTTCTCCTTGACCGCATCCATAAAAAAATCCCAAGTGGGCTTGATCCCAAATATTCTAGAATCCTTAGTGGATTTTTTCTCTCAGCAAGTTTCCCACCAATGTTTGACATGGGGGAGAGCCTTGAGGAGTGCAAAGGTGATATTTTCTCTATCGGATAAATTGTGAATAGAGAAATAACCTTCTAGAAAATTTAACCATTTTTCCAAAGCATCCACATCGATATGACCTTCAAATATGGGAATATCAAAATTAACTTGTACCTTGAATGGAGTAGCATCTCCAAAGTGACTACTTCATGAATACGCGCTTGCTATTCTCGAAAATATTTGAAGGATTTGGGAAAATTTCTCCAACATATCGTTCATATGTTGCACGAGGGCTTCCGCGAGCAACAACTTGATGGGATCTTCTACTCCTGCATCTCTCTTTTCTTCTGCCATGGGAGGTCACTTGGGCTGATGAGAGTGGTTTTACTCAAGGGAAACTAGCTCAAGACCCAACTCTCTATACTTTGACCTCGTTGGGGACATGCACTAAGAAACGACAATGAACAACCTGCTTTGATACCATTGATCCAAATTATTTTGAGAACAAAATGAAGGAAGAGATATAACAATGAAATATACAGAGATATTGCAATAAACATAGAGATACAATTGTTGTCGCAAGAGTTGACTCTAGGCTGTAAAAGAGCCAAGCCTTAGCACATTTTAAAAAGAAATAAATCTTGTTGATTGATCAGTCATAGGAGGCTTCTAGAACTAGGTTGAAAATAGCCATTCCATTAATTTATAGATCAGAAATGAAAAGGCATGACCTCATTTGTCTAATTCATTTTAAAATCATGAGGATGGATAGAAGATAGGGGATGAACAAAATTGAAAGAAAAAGTCAAGTATCTAGTCTTCCTTTCAATAGAAGAAATAACACCAAACTTCGAATATCTGAACACAGGTCTTGTCTCACTCATAGAAAGATAGAGGAAAGGCTATGGACAAATAAAACTTGTAAATAAGGAAAAACAATTAAGATGCAGGTCTTGTTCTACTCACGGCAAAACTGAGGAAAAATTGCACTTTAATGAATGCTTTAAATAAGCTACAGCAGAGGTATTACTGAATTGTAACCATTACAAGCTGAAATAATGAATGGAAGGAAGAAAGAGCAGTGATCCTCGATCAAGCCACCAACTGTTCCTTGATCCAAATTATTTTGAGAACAAAATGAAGGAAGAGATATAACAATGAAATATACATAGATATTGCAATAAACATATAGATACAATAATGCACAATTTTTATTAATGAGAAAAAGTACATAAACTGTAAAATTACAGAGTGAATGACTCGCTAGAATGTTGACATATTATCTCTAAGAAGAGATGTGATGGCTACACTCAATCGCAAGAATATGATGATGTTTACAATGAGGCTCTAGAGGCCTTTTTAACATAAAGAAAATCCAAAACCCTAACCCTGGAAGATGAAATGCCAAAATTCATGTGGGCCTTGATGGGGTAAGTTGGTATGTCAACTTCCCAAGGGCCTAACATTTGAATACGATCTCCATTTGGGGTGAACGATAGCTCATTTGAAATTTCTATCCGAGGACTACACATTTTTCCATCACACTCTAGCTAAAGCCTATAGTGTGACTGTGGTGGGCCCAGAAAACGATGTTTTAGGCCTCAAAACGACCTCGAAAGTTTGGGACCCGAAAAGTTGTAGAAAAACTGCCAAGGTGGAAACCCATGTTTTCATCCAGTGGAATAGGTGAGTGGCCATTGATATTCATCTGGATCATTCATCTACCACATTTGTACCCCACTACCTCTCCTCTAAATTTGTACCACACTGTTATCACTGAAAAATTGTCTGCAACAATGCACACAAATGGTTAAAGAAAACATCAATGCCAACAACCATTAGTCCACCTACAAGACTGAAATCCATCTATAAGGAAAAAACTATACAGTTGGATCAAAAAATTAAATTGTGCAAAGTCACCAAAGGGAGCACATGCACAGTGCATAGAGTGCGTAGGCCAACATAGGCCTTAGCGCGCGCTATGCACAAAATGTGCGACTGTGCACGAGAAAAGCCACACACTCCTATGCATGACACATTTATGGATCTTTTTGGCACCTCAACCACTTCTGGACCAACCCCCAACACGATTTGACACTCATATTTGAGCGAAATCTAGCTTGTAGGTTGGTCAAGGTCTAGAGAGTGCCCAAAAAGGCCCCTTGTTCACACTATGAACCAATTACATTTTTCCATGTATGGATGCTATAAATAAGATCCATGGGTGTGCTAAGAAATTAAGATATTCAAGGTATTGTTATGCTGCAAGAATTCTTCTTTGATAATCCTCTTTTCTCTTTGAAGCCTTCAAGCACCATTGCAATAGGCCATTCCACTCACCTCTTGAGGGAATATGCATTGTTTTTCTTCATCACTTTCCATTTATTCCATTGTAAAGAGTGAAGAGATCTCAATTAGAGAAATCAAAAGCCCTCCCAAGGAGGAAGAGGGGACTCATAAGTCCCTACCTTTCTCTATGGTGTTTTTCCTACTAATCTATTGATCCATTGGTAGCAATATGTTGGTCATTGTTTGATTTTCATGGTTCTAAGTTTCTCAAGCTTTCTAACATTTATTTCTTAGTTGTTTTAGTTGTATTTATTTGTTTTCACATGTGTTTGGCTTATCTAACCCACTCAAAAAACTTTTGTCTTGTTTAGAAGACTCATCTAAACATGCAAGTGTTGTTGTTTTTCTCACCCAAGTGACAAAACCAACACAACACATTGAGGACCATACTAGGGATCGATATCAAATTCCTCCCTATTTGAGATTTGTGAGCAGTTTATTTTGATTGGTTTGACTTGCAGGTACCAAAACTGACCTAGCCCAACCTGCCAAAGTGAAAATTCAGAGTTGAGGAAGGAGTATTTCACTTGAAAATTTCTCCCCCGACGCGTGACAGGAAGTGCACGGATTTTCTGGCCCACAGGCACACACTCTGCATGCCACAAGATTTATTACTTTGTGCATTTTGTGCCCTCTGCATGCCTATCATAATTGTAACCCCCGCATAAGTCCAGTTTTTCAAAATTGTAAGGTTTTTTGCATGGTTTGAGGGCCCCTAGCCTTCATATTTTTATTTCCCTGCACTTTGTAAGGCAACTATACTCCACTTAGAATCCTTTTCCATAAGAAAGGTTATCTAACATAGACACTTAGGGGGTAAAAATAATCATTATTCTTCTATTTTTTTCTTTTGTTGCCACATGGATGGTTCATTTGGATTGTAAAATTTTAAGTTGAAGTTATTGCTTCCATTCACAAATCACTTAAATTGGGACTAGAAACCAATTTTGACCCTCAAGTATGCTCTTCCCTCGCACCCTAGTGTGATCTTGGGAATCATAAAGGAGGTTGAGAGGAAGCTTCATATCCCTTAACAAAACCTTTAGGAGAGGACAAAGACCCCCTAGGGTTTCTCTTTAGTTTTTGAAATAATCTTAAAGTTTTGTAAGGGCCCATACATGCCCACATGTTGCAAACATAGGATAGTTTCTAAATGCTTTCTTAGTTTACATCAAAATCTAGGGAAGTTTAAAGATCAAAGTAATGGGCCCATACATGCCCACATGTTTGCAATCTAAGATAGTTTTCAAGAGATTTCTTAGTGTATACAACATTTTAGGGAGTTTAAAGAATTTGTAAAGGACCCACATGTCCAGATTGTTAGTTCTTTAGGGCTTTAAATATTCCGCAAGGTTGTACCAAAGGCACTTAGTAAGCTAGGTAAGAAGATTTGTAAGGACCACATGAAGTCCACATGTTGCAATCTCACACTTAACTTATTAAAATATTTGCTCACTTTTCACTTTCTTGCACACAAAGTCACTCCTCACAGACACAATTTCCATTAGAATAGTGGAGGTCAAAGTAGGATTTCTCCAAAGGAATTCTGAAAGATCCAACTACTTCTTTGGAAATTATCCACACCCACTTTAATTCAATCAAGATTGGTCCACACCACTAATCTCTCAGTCCGCCACATCTAAAATTTTCTAACAAACGCACTAAAGTTTCCTCCACAACGGGTGCCAAAAGAATTTTTTAGTCTAAGTAGGATTTCAGGGGTATGCATGCAAATAACTCCCTGTTATCAGGTTCTCATATTTTCAAACCATAGAAGTTGAGAAATAGGGAAATTTTAAATAGGGAATAAGTCAAGTGTTCTTACACCATAAAGCATGGAGATACCCATGACGGGTTGAAGTTTGAGGTCCAGTTGTTCTCCGCATCCCTCCTTGAGTCACCCAACTCTTATGACGGCATCCAGCTCGTGCCCCATTTATGAGGTCAAAAATATAAATGCCGCACTTTGAATGAGTTACTCAGTGGCCAAAACTTAGGATATCTACACAGGTGGTAGTTGTGGGCTACAATTTCACCTTGGTCGGATTTTGTGTGGCTATTGGTAAATATCGCCAACTCTTTCGGGATATGCACCCTCTAACCTTCATTATAAATGACTATTTCAACCTTCACTAGTTCCTATTTCGGTGGCTTTCAAACCCACTATTGAGTGCTCTTGGAAGGACCAATGATAATTGAGAGGAAGGACAATACATATTTTAGGACACGAGCTTTCATTTGTTGTTGTTCCCCCTACGCAGAAAAAATACACCTATCCACATGCTTGTTTACTTTACAATTATGTATGTATGATGTTCATTTGATTACATGCCATTATGACTTATATTATGTTGTGAAGGTCAAATTATAAAATAAATTGTTCATTTATTTCTCTTGTCACCATTTGCACACGTTCACTTTTCTAGTTGGAACCATAGGGGACCCACATAATCCCCGTCATTCTAGACGCTTGTAGAATCTTCCTCCTATTCAAGGAGTCCCTAGGCTCGCTAAATCACCGACTCAACCATCTCACACCCCCATGAGTGCTATTATTTTTTGATAAGCTTTACTTGGTTCCACTTTACTTGGGTCCAACACCCAAGGCCATCCTTCTATTAGTTCTCCTTCACAAGGAGGCGGGAGTCAAAATTCTTCTCAAGGAAGAAGTACACACCCACTAAATCCCCCTCAAGGGACAGATCCATTATCTACACACATGATGGATGGAACTAATCCTCCACCAAATCTGCCTATTCCATACTTAGCATCCCTCAACATTCCTGATTTAACCAAACTCACGAATGATCCCATTTTTCATGATGCTACTTGGCCCGATATGCCTACCAAGTTACCTTCAGACATCCCAAAGTTTGAAGGAAAACCAGGGGAACATCCCGCCAACCATGTTATGACCTTTCACTTATGGTTCTCTTCAAACATCATGGATGATTCCATACACTTAAGGTTATTTCAAATAACTCTCACTGGTTCATCAACCAAATGGTATGTGGACGAAAAATTAGGGTCCCATGCGACCTTTGAATCATTGGCCAAGGAATTTTTGTCCTTTTTCCAACTACCAGTTTGTCATGATGTTGGCTTAGAAATCCTTTATGAGTTCAAACAAACCAATGCTATCCATATCACCAACCACATCCATGAATGATGACGATGACGTAGTTTGTGTATATCTGAAACCACCAAAGAACAACGTCTTGATTGGTTTCTTAAATCTCTCATCTTTGTGATTTCCAAAGATGTAGCATCCACTTTTCCTCAATCAGAGGAGGAGGCCATCAGCAAGGCCCAACAATTTGACCTCATATATGCTCAATCAAGTTACTTGTACATAGTATTTCCTGATGCACCTAGACCCCTATGATTTGGCCAGGACAAACCTGGGGTTTCTCACACTGCAGATGGGTTGATTGGTTCTATGACACACCACAACCCTTACAACCACCCATCACCTCATTATGGGGAAAACCAATATCTAAAACCATATGGAGGAGCGTCTTATTACGCTCCTCCCACTCGCCAACAATCATATCTTGTTGGTCCATCTCAGACGTCAAGGGAACCCCCATCGATACCCATGATGCATCCCATCTCTCAACCAAGTACAAGTTCATCGTCAACCTCTGCATATAACCCCAATAGTGTGGGAAGTACCTCAACTTCCTACAAACCCTATGGATCGTCTCCTCACAACAATCCTTATTTCCCATTTCCTGGTCCCCCTCAATAAGTTGCTCCTCCAACAGGACAACTGCATGCCGGTGTTAATTTTGTTCAACCCTCTCCCATTCAACAGGTTCATACTTTTGAACAATTGAATACAGAAAATCCAGCCCATCCACCGAATAATTCCAAGAAGAAAGGAAAGAATTGAAACAATAACAACCCAGGACCAACAGGGAATAACCCCCAACAAAACCGTCCTGCTGGGGACAATTAGAATCAAGGCAATCAAAGCCCCCAAGGGGGAAACAATAATAATTTTCCACGCCAAGGGAGGAACAAAAAACTCAGGACTAACTTCCCTTGTGCTCTATGTGGTGAGTATGGACATTATACTCACCACTGCCCCAAAATTGCCAATTTCAAATAGATGAAAGCATCCATGAACCCTCAATGCCCTCCAATGTCGCATGCCCCCTAGCAGGCCCCACAACACTATTTTCAACCACCACCTCCGGTTGTGTTGCCAAATCCTATTCCACACCAGGGTGTGATGATTACCCAACATGAGGTACACCCTGTTCCACCCCAAATGGGGCAGTATCAAAACTCGGGCCCCACTCAACCCAAAAATCTGACTGACCGCAATATCCTCCTTACCAGCAAGGAAGAGATTCTTCTGCAAACTTGTGGTCATCAATATGGAGTCCCTCCTAACTCCATCCCAACCACCTCAGGAACAACTCCCTAAAAAAATGGACCACCATTGGTGATCCCACACCCTAACATTGACCCCAATCCTTGTATACCCTGCGTACCGCTATGACAGAATGTACACAACCCTCATGCTAGGGCAGCCCATAACTATAGTTTAGTTGATGGTTTAGCTCAATCCCCTGCATCCATGTCTATTTTGGAGGTCCTCCAAACCTGTCCTTCACAACGTGTATCCTTTCTTTCTGCCTTGGGGGCAGTCGACCCAGGTGATACTCGACTCATCACCTTTCATATAGATAATGGGGAACCATGCCTCCCCACCCTGGTAGCTTTCTAGATACCAGTTAATATCCAGAACATCATGGTTCATCGGTGTATCATCGATGAAGGTGCATCCACATGCATCATGTCCAAAATTTTATGGGAAAAACTTGGCTCACCTAAGCTAGTACCCTCTGCCATCACCCCGAGAGCTTATGACGATTGACCATCATCGCCTGAAGGGATCTTCCAAAATGTACCTATCAAACTTGGGGGAAAAACCATATTGATTGACATTGAGGTTATCGATGCCCCCCTTGATTACAATATCTTGTTCAGGCGTAGCTACATGTATGCTATGAAGGTTTTAGCATCTTCTGTGTTTCGTACGATGATGTCCCCCCATAACAAGAAAAACGTCACCATCGACCAAATTACACATTATGAGCCTAATCACTCCTCCAACATTGATAATATCCCCCCCCTTGTCTAAACTAGCTCAGATGCTTTTTCGGTCATCGACATGGGTCCGATAATATTCAAGGACCCCCACTTGTTAGGGACTTATCATGGAGCACCACCTCTCCTACATCCTTCCACTTCAGCACAAGTGTGTGTAGTTTCCTCTAACAGAACCGATATTGGAGACACTGCTCCTATCATAGAGGCCCCTCCCCACATCAAAGTTCCACCAGTTGAAGAACTACTA
The DNA here is from genome assembly GCA_010110895.2 of Picea sitchensis. NCBI lineage: Eukaryota > Viridiplantae > Streptophyta > Pinopsida > Pinales > Pinaceae > Picea > Picea sitchensis. The sequence continues at coordinate 31,038 of SNQJ01S0080967.1, read as the reverse complement.
CCCCATGAATTCCCTGAAGCTACCACCGAACCACTTGTCCTGGATTCCCCCCCCCTCTAGAGTAAAATGCCAGTTTGGGAGATAGTCCCTCAATCCATTACCCAAATCCCCTTCTTCTACCCCCCACCCAACGTCCAAGAATTCCAGGTAGCTTCTACTCTCACACTTCCCAACATGGTGTTTTCCATCCCTGTATGGTATCTTCATCCACATGCCATGGTTCCAACACCATCTCTCCCTCCTCAGACATAGGGATTACCGATGCAGATCCCAGTACAGACTCCTACCACACCACCGGTACCCCTAGCTGGGGGAAACACCACCACTGGGGGCAGATGAAAGAAGAACGAGATCGTCACTCCACTCAGGGCTCAACCTTCCTACGCACTATGTGAAAGGGAAGGATATCCCACAAACATGTGTCCTACTCTTCTTGAATTGCGCAATATTATCCAACTCCATCGAACAACCCCATTGCTTACCACTCCACCTAGTACTTCATTAGCTACTATGCAGTCCTCAACTGCAAGCAAGAAAGGGTTACAAACCAATTTCGCTTGTGCCATATGCTTATAATATGGCCATTACACCCATCATTTCCCGAATCTACCTCAATTCCACCAAACATTAGCCGCAGTACGCCAAACATCCCTTCCTGGGCCCCCCTCAGGATCTCCCAACTGCTTCTCACATTACTGATGTTCGTTATGTGTCTTCATTAGTCTCAACACAAATGAGGTATGCCCCATAGTATCGTGACATTCAGTTCATGTCTAGTGAACCTTCACACCATGTGCACAATATCCCCTCTACGTCCTCATCCCTTGAGAACAATAAAACTCACCCGTTGATGGTTTCCCATACCATCGCACAGGATCCCCTATCCTCTCACATTTTCCACTATGACGAAGATATCTTGGAGGAATTAACCACCCCCAATTTCCCGTGCAATGTGGTCCATCATTGAGCACTTTTCCTTTCACAGGAGGCCTTTCACTGTCCTATCCAAGCCTCCATATGCACAATCAAAGCCAAGGATTTTATTCCTCCGAGGCATATTGATTGGTTCAACAACCTTATCCCTACCCTCGATGCTTTTGAATAAGAGAACATGGCTAACATCTCCCCCATGGTCAATATTGACATTTCAATTAAACTGGGAATCGTAGAAGAAATCACCATTGGCGCTGCATGCTCCCCTGAAGAACTCATTGCTTACAATGATATCTTTAAGGAATATTGGGATATTTTGTCCTGGTCATATATGGAGATGCCTGACCTCGATCCTTCAATAGTCAAACACCGAATCGACACTTGGCCAGATGCCACCCCTATCCTTCAAAAGAAACACCCCTTTCACCCATCCAAATCTGCGACTATCAAAGTTGAAACTGACAAGTTATACACTACCGAGTTCAATTACCCCATTGCGTACACTTCGTGGGTCTCCAACCCCATCCCTATGAACAAAAAACAAGGAAATATTTGTTTCTGCACACACTTTCATGATCTCAAACATGTTTTTCCCAAAGACAACTTCCCAACCCCTTTCATCGACCAAATCATCGATGATTGTGCTAGCCATGAGGAAATTTCCTTTATGAACGGGTTCTTCGGCTATAACCAAATTCAAATCCATCCATCATATCAATACAAAACTGCTTTTACAACCCCTTGGGGTACCTTTTCTTATCACGTCATGCCTTTTGGACTAAAAAACACAGGTACTACGTTTCAATGGGCCATGACCTATGTTTTCCATGATCTTTCTCACATCATCCTTGCTTATTTGGATGACCTCACTGCTCGATCCAAAAAGCGAACTCAACATTTAGATGACTTACGCATCGTTTTCCAATGATGTCGCCAGTACAATATCCGCTTGAACCCCCTCAAGTGTGTCTTTTGCTTCATGGTCAAATGCCTTCTTGGGTTCATTATATTGTTTCCCAACACAGAATCATGGTGGACCCCCTCAAGGTCCAAGCTATCACAAAAATTCCACCACCTAGGAATTTATGCCAACTACAAATCCTACAAAGAAAAGCCAAATTTTTACTCCGCTTTGTCCTAGAATATGCCACTCGCGCGCATGATTTCCTCCACCTACTGCGACATGATATCCCATTTCAATGGGGTGAACATGCTCAAATATATTTTGATGATTTAAAATCTAACCTATCCAATGCCCCTTTGATTAGTCCTGCAGACTATGATGGCGATAACATCCTTTAATTGTTAGCCTCAAAGGTCTCAGTAGCAGGAGTCCTCGGCCAATTAGGGGATGCTGGGTGCGAACATGTGATTTACTACATTAGTAAAAATATTTTAGGGCCACCCTTGAAGTATAATCATGATGAGAAACTCGCCTTAGCATTTGTCCTTGCATTCCAAAAACTGCTACACTATATCCTACTTCGAACTACCAAGGTCATAGCAGATTCTAACCCCATTCAGTACTTTCTTAGTTGACGACAGATTAATGGAGGAACACGATCTAGATTTCTCTACTCCCAAAAATAAGAAATCTCTTTCCCTAGCTGAACTCATTACGACTTTTCCCTTGGACACCAAAGATTCCCCCATCAATGAGGATTTCCCCGATGAAAACCTCTTCCTCATCCCTTCCGATGACCCCTAGTACGAATACCTCCTCACCTACCTTTAGACACATAAGTTTGGGTCTCATCTCTCTAGAGATGATCATCGACGCATTCATCATCAGGCCCCCTGATATCTCCTCATCGGAGACATTCTCTACCGACGCAGGGTCGACACCATACTTCGACAATGTCTTACCATTGATGAAGCCGAAAACATCTTGAATGATTTCCACAATGACGCTTGCGGAGACCACCTCTCGGGTATGTCTACTACCCAAAAGATCATTCAAGAAGGGTACTTCTAGCCCACTTTATTTCACGATTGCATTCACGCTGTCAAGCGATGCGACAAATGCCAGCTTTATGCCAACAAAGCATGAGCTCCACCTGCTCTTCTACATCCAATCATCACAGTTGTCCCCTTCTATAAATGGGGCATAGACTTCATGAATTGTCATCCTCCATCCAGTAATGGACACAAGTACATTGTTGTGGTCGTCGATTACTTTACCAAATGGGCCAAATCCATGCCTACTTTCAACAACACCACTGACACAACATCATGTTTTTTCTTCAACCATGTCATTACCCGGTTTAGAGTCCCGCTACAGTTAGTGTCAGACCATGGTAAACATTTTGAGAACAAGATTTTTGCAGAACTCTCCTCAAAATTAGGCTTCTCCTATGAGTTCGCCTCCCCATACTACCCTCAATCCAATGGACAGGTTGAGGCTGTCAAGAAAGTCCTCAAAACCATGCTACAACATACCGTCAACAAACATCAGACCAACTTGCATCATATGTTGTTTTCCACTTTATGGGCTTATCGCACAATGGTCAAAATTGCCACCAGTTTTACACCGTTTCACCTCATCCATGGGATCAAAGTCACCCTTCCTATCGAGTGTGAAATCCCCACATTAAGCATCACCATCGAGCTATTACCTGACACTGCTCCAATGGAGCAACGCTTGCTGACCTTAGAGTCGCTTGATGAATATCGTTGATCTTAATTACAACACAATGAGGCAGCTAAAAAATGGTCAAAAGCCACCTTTGACCGGCATGTCAACCTTTTCTCATTCAACGAAGGCGATCTTGTGATAGCCTATGATATCTCCCATGATACTCTCAACCATGGGAAATTTGATTCATTATGGAATAGACCCTTCATCGTCCAACATTGCCTCACTAAAGACGCCTACATATTGGCCTCTATAGAAGGATATCCTCTTAAAGAACCCATCAACGGGTTGTACTTAAATAAGTTTTACACCTGAGCGTAGCCATCCTACCTTAGGTTTTTCTTTGTACACATTTGTAGAGTTTTTTAGTTTTCTTTGATACCACCATTCCTGGTGTCTGATCTATCACCTGTGTTATTGATAGATGCATCATCCATCAACCTACCACATTGATTACACTGACGGTGCCAGCCGCTGGACCCATAATCTCGCTTCGGCCGCTTGGGCCATCTATATTCCCTCACATGTCCTGCTCCACTCCAGTGGCATATGTTTGGGATTAGCCACCAACAACCAAGCCAAATACGATGTTGTCATTAGTCTCCTCGTCGAGGCTAGTCACTGTCACATTCATCACCTTAGCGTTTTCTTAGATTACTAGCTTGTCATCCTGCAACTCAACAATATATATCGTGTTCACGATCCTTGCCTCTTTCGCAAATACCTACAAGTTAGACTCTTATCACAAAACTTTGATTCCATCACATTTACACATATTCAAAGAACACATAATCAAGTAGCAGATCACATGGCTAACCTAGTATTAGATTGGCATTTATCACATTAAACAACATTTTATACATAACATCATACATTTGTCACAACACATAGAAAATACATCATACATAAAAAAACATAACACAGAGAGACATGAATGGTCCAAAATATATCCATATATATATAATGAGTGTCATCAGTGTTTACAAAAATACATGTACAAATCACCCATAGGCCAGTGAATCCCCCCACCCCTATGAGTACAAAAATGGGTATCAACTACCCTATACAAAAATGGGCTCCCAAGCCCATACATAAAAAAATATGGCACTCATGGTGCCCCTAGAGCTCCCCCTAGGTCATATGTTAGTTGGAGGCACCCCACCAGTCGGGGGCCCTCCAGGTCCAAGTGGCAACCGACCAGGCATCGCTGCCCCCACCATTGCTACTCGACGGATCAAGGTCCTCCACTCTGCCGGTACACCCACACACTACTCCAGGACCTGCTCATCCTAGATATGGGCCCACATGCCCTCAAGCAAACCTTGTAGAACCTGCTCGAAGCATCGATGCAGGTCCTCCAACATCACCCCAGCATCTGCATGTGACTCTCTCGTTGGTCCAGCACCAACATCATCTCTCCACCACCTCTGTCAAACCCTTGGCTCTGTAGGCGTCGGTCAAGATGGCCCCTGGCAAGCCGGCTCCCTGACAACCTCCACCTCTCAGCCTCGAGGTCCCACATCTACAAAACAACGCCAAAGATAATATCAACATCCATATATATATATATATATATATAATAAATTCTATCTATCAAAATCAAAAAACATCAAACATAAACACATACCTCATTGATCCCAGTCCTCCCCAGGAGGAAACATCATATCTGGATCATGTTGATAGTCCATACCTGTGTATGGATATCTCAGGATAACCTATGGCATCTGTTGCCACACTCGCACCATTGTGGCCATGAAATAGTGGCCACCCTCCCCACCTCCATGTCGGGCCAACACGTGGGCCCACCACATCATACGCGGCTCTCATTGCCCTGTGGGCTCGAGCAGAATCCTTGGGTGCAACAGAGGCACCCTCTCTAGGAACTAGGCCACCAGAACGGACCCGAACGCAAAGTCACCAGAGTCGACTTGCTTACACTGGTTCTCCTGTTCCATCATATTGGTGTGCAGAAACACACCCCATGCAAACAGATCCCCATTTAGGACTCAATCTAATACCCTCAATTGACCACCAGTGATCCTCTGAGTCCCCAAGGATCCGTAGATCCTCACCACCATAACAGCAATACACTCCATTAAGAGGTCATCAATCGTCTCAATACGGATGACCGAACCTGACATAGGGTTCAACCCAGTGCAGTGGCGAGCCGCCAAGTCACCTACTCGATCCTCCCCCAACAGTTGGGGATCGATAGGAAGTCCATCCCACAAAATGGGAGCCCCGTCAGGAAATAAACATCCTTGGTGGTTGAGAATGTCAGCTTCTCACCTCTAACAATGAATCACTGCAGATCAATGCTCCACATCCCATTGAGATACTAAAGCAAGAACTCCTGTGACTATATTAGAGGGTAGTCAAAGAACTTGAGAGACCCACAGGCTGCCAAGTATCTCTGAACACCCAGATGTGCTCTCACTGCCTCCCATAAATGATCCTAGTCATGCTCTCTCCAGTACACCGATATCGTGCTATCAAATTCTATAGATCACCTGCATCCACACAGAAACACTTGATCATCCTCATCATCTAGAAAAAAAACATCAAAATATAAAAAATTACAACCCCTTAGCCTTGCCCACAGTGCGCGACTTTCACCTAGACAGATGTGCACATGTGCATACCTGTTCTTTTCACAGCTGCACACTAATGCACAACTATCGGAGAAGTAGTCATGCATGAGTGCACGATTGTCAGTCAGATAGGTGTGCATCTCATGCGTGCCTGTCTTCCCATCTCTCGTGCCCACATGTGTGGTTGTGTCACACATAGCTACACATTATGTGCGTGAAATTGAGTTATACTTGTGCACATGTGTGCGGGTATTCCTCCTTTTCCCACGCACTAGTGGGACCCTACCCTAAAAATCCCCTGTACGGCCCTCCATACAACCCCTACCTACAAACTAGGAAATTCACAAGATACTGGATGATAGGACCACTAACCTGTCTCTCGCCACCCCCGGATCGATAACCTCATGCCCTCGCAATATCCAAATCTTCTCACAACTATCTCGTCATCTCAACAACAATGACAAGTACAAATGAGGTGGCATTATGAGCCCACCAGCCATATATAGTCCCTTTTTCCCAACTTTCATACTTCATTGCAAGATCCCAGAGCCTCTGTTTTCTGATCCATTCTTAGCCACAGGGTCTTGGTCCTGCCATCTACACACCCACATTCCCTTGGTCATCTTCTGCATTTGGCCCCAGAGGAGATTGTTTTTGATGTCACGTTCAGGTATGCATGATCATTTTTAGTTTTATCAAATAGATATTATATGTTCTTTATCATCATATATTGTTCATGTTGGGTATTTGGTTTTCATGTGTCCAGGTACTTGTTCATCAAAAGCGTCACAACCCCTTCAAGTATATGTTTGAAATTGGAATGTAATTATTCCCTCTGTAAATCAATTTCATATCCCAGTCAAACTCTCCGATCTTTACCTTTAGGGTTCCTACATTCGTCTCTGCAATATCTTCACCTTTACCGCATTTGGGTACTGTCAACTGGTAGCACTCTCCCCCACATGAGTTGTCCCATTCATAGTTCCCCTTGACAACTTGAAACTCATGTTGTTTTCACCCCCTAGGGATGGGAGTTCTGATAGTCTTTTTCATCTCTGAGACTGAACCCCATACTTCTTCTCATAATATTGCTAACCTTCCCAATGGACTCCCAGGTCATATCATCTTGGTTCTATTTAATTGCATCTTTGTAGTATCATTAGCCCTCCATCTCATCCACCATTAGTTTTCCCATCTGCAGATTGTCCTCCATCAATTTACCTAATACAAAAACCCACCCATGGGCCCCCCACCCTCCACTAATTCTCTTTCAAAACTTGCGCCCTCACAGGTCAAGCCATAGTTCACTGGGGAACCCATTTATGTATCTGTATACTCAACCCAAATTATTCTTTATTTCTTTGGTAAATGTATAAATCCTTTGTTTCCAGCATATACATATCTTTTTCGTCGTCATCCTTGATGGCCTTCTTTTTTTGGAAAAGCAACCCATGTCACCCTTGGTTGGGGCATCCACTCTTTTTTCATTCTGAAATTGTTCACGAAACCTGAGTATCCCAAGTCCATGTACCCATGATATATGAGTTTGTCCACCTTGTTAGCCTATGGCACAACTTAGCCCCATATCTAGTTGTCCCCTTGACTCTAGATTCAGTTTTACGGTTGTTGCCAGTCACCCTTCCAAATCCCCAACCAAGGGAAATCTTGAGTCTCACCACATATTGACTTCGTTCATGTTACTCGTCAATACCTAATATCACCTCTTACTTAGTGGATTTCAAGAAGCCCTTCGCTTCTTGGCATCGTGCCTCCCTTTCTGTCGACATCAACACAGTTTCCAGAAGGGCGGTAGTATCTTGACTTTCATTACCTTTTCAATGAGGAGTCTTGGACGACACATAGAGAATCATCATTGCTTTCTGATGTCGTTGACCCCCATAAAATTCAACTTCAGAAAACTCCCATGTTATGGTGGGTCTTACTATGAAACTATTGGAGTTGTTTCATACCAGTCGAAGACCTCTTAATTTGTTAGGCCATCAATGCCTACGAACCATCGACAATTATTACAGTCATCCTTGACTCAATTCAGAGTCTGTTTACCATTCAGAACTGTCATCTGCCATTATCAACCGCCCTCAAGGGTGCTGCAGTCATCTACATCATCATACATTATCAGTTACAATTACACATTTTGGTTGCATGACACGAGCATGGGGCATGCCCATCTTGTTTGTACACAGATTTATTTTTTCCTAGAGAATGGTTTGGGTCCCACATTTTTCCCTCTCCCTCCAACGGATCTCTCTTGTAGTTCCTCTCTTCACGAATGGTTTGGGTCCCACATTTTTCCCTCTCCCTCCAACATATCTCTCTTGTAGTTCCTCTCTTCACTCTTCATCACAATGGTACTCTCAGTCAAATAAACATTGATGTATTTTGGCTATACGTATGCTCCTAACCTCACACATCAGGGGGCATCTGTTATCACTGAAAAACCGTTTGCAACATTGCACACAAATGGTTAAATAAAACATCAATGATAACAACCATTAGTCCATATACAACACTAAAATCTATCCAGAAGGAAAAAACTATACAATTGGGTTAAAAAATTAAAGTGCGCAAAGTCACCAAAGGGAGCACGCGCACAATGTGCAGGCCAACACATGCCTCAACAGACACTATGCGCAAAATCTGTGACTGTGCATGAGAAAAGACGTGCACTCCTATGAATGAAAAATTTATGGATCTTGTTGGCCTTGCAACCACTTCTGGACCAACCCCCAACATAATTTGACTCTCATATTTGAGCGAAATCTAGCTTGGAGGCTAGTCAAGGTCTAAAGGGCGCCTTAAAAGGCCCCTTGTTCACACTATGAACCAATTACATTTTTCCATGTATGGATGATATAAATAAGAGCCATGGGTGTGCTAAGAAATTAATATCTTCAAGGTATTGTTATGCTGCAAGAATTCTTCTTTGAGAATCCTCTTTTCTCTTTGAAGCCTACAAGCACCATTTCAATAGGCCATTCCACTCACCTCTTGAGGGAATATGCATTGTTTTTCTTCATAATTTTCCATTTATTCCATTGTAAAGAGTGAAGAGATCTCAATTAGGGAACTCAAGAGCCCTCCCAAGGAGGAAGAGGGGACTCATAAGTCCCTTCCTTTATCTACGGTGTTTTTCCTACTAATCTATTGATCCATTGGTAACAATATGTTGGTCATTGTTTGATTTTCATGGTTCTAATTTTCTCAAGATTTCTAACATTTATTTCTTAGTTGTTTTAGTTGTATTTATTTGTTTTCACATGTGTTTGGATTATCTAACCCACTTACAAAACTTCTGTCTTGTTTAGCAGGCTCATCTAAACATGAAAGTGTTGTTGTTTTGCTCACCCAAGTGACAAAACCAACACAACACACACCACCTCTATCGATTTAAAAAACTTCAAGGACTCTTTTTCCGCACAAGGATTCTTGCAAGAGATGGAACATTGCTCGGCTCTTGGCTCAAAAACTTCATGGACTCTTGCATGCACAAGGATTCTTTCAAGAGATGGATTGCTGCTCAACTTCTAGCTCATAGTTTTCCTGCAGATCCCCCACAACAAAAAATATGCATGATCAGAGAATGAACCCCGTACTGAGCCATTTTAAAATAATTTTCAAATGGTGGGAAAAATCTCTAAGCTCCATGAGCTTGAAAAAATGGAAGACACTATAGAGTTGATCGTTCTATGTCCAAATGGTATCTTCACCTGCTTCACCTTCCCACTCTAAGTTGAATGCTCTTCTTCCACTTCCTCTATAATTTGATCGATCCCAATTCATGACCATCATGTGCTCCTACAATCTAAGTTAACTGGTAGATAACGTTCTGCTTGCACAAATTGACTTCCTCATTTTTCAAATTTACACAATCCTTGCAACCATCGTTAGCCTGAACTTGAATGTTAGAGTACCAATCAATCTCATCCCATATAATTTCTGGTGTGCTAAATTGGGAGCCGAAAAAATAAAGAGATGGGCATGACTTACGGGAAATTATCTCATGTAGGCTCACTTCATTTTTCAATCTTAATGAGTTGTTGATGTCAATAAGTGGAGAAATGAATGCATGAGAAAAATTTTCATAATAGGTATGAGTAGAAATCAAATTAATTCAGAGTTGAGAAGAAGAAATAAGTTGGTTACTGGTGGGATCTTGACTAGTTTAAAACTAATAATTTGGTTTAAATACTTGTTCATGTTTTAAATCCACTACGCATGGAACAAAAATGTGTTGATTTTATGCAATGGTATCTATCTTGAAGGTGTTACTATGTGTTTGGTAGCTTTGAGGAAAAATATCCAATGGTTGGGCAGAGTGGAAGGGGGCATAAGCTTTATGACCAAGAAGATGAGGATCAAAATAAAATGGATTGGTATATCTGATCTTAGGATCTCAATTGGATGGAATATCATATTTGGCATCGGTGGAGGAGTAGAAGGAGGAGATCCTCTCTTTCCAGTTGAGATTATTCTTGATTCAATAATTCCAGTAATTCTTGATCTGACAGTCTATATTCCCCAACAATCTCACAACAATTTGACACCTCCAACATCAACAATACCATGCATTCCAAAATTAATGGATGGACCAACAAAACCTTATCCAAATAGTTACCCCTAGGAAGCTCAGAGTAAAGGACAATAAATAAAATAAATAAATTAAGAGAATAGAGGAGAGTTGAGGTGTATTATGGAGAATGGGATGTAACTGTATGATTAAAAGCTCTTCTTGGGGTGAAATCGAAGTTGCACTGCTTTTAAGGCCAGGGTGAAGTAGTTAACCCATATCAACTTGAATCTCTTGTTGGAACATCAAGTTCTGATGGTTCATCACAGTTCTATTGGAAACAGTCAGTTGAATGATTGACTAGATATCTACATCAATCATTTGAGTAGTCAACAAGCATGTCGCTCAGACAACCAACCATCAGTTGAAGACAATGTTCTGGTGTATTGACCAGTCGAGCAATAGACTATGATTTGGATGTATGGATGATCAGGTCGAGCATCCTTGTCGAGCCGACTAGACAACATGGATTTAACAGAGTCAACTCTAACCACCGACAATTATATGTGGGTAAGATCCTCTTGATTCCAAGGAAGTTGGTTAGATATTGAAGCTGTAAATAGCAGACTCGGTGGGTCATTATCAAGTGGTCATGGTACAAGTGTACATGATGTCCAACAAGCATTGTGATGATCTAATCACAATGTGTTGTGCTTAAGTGCTATAACAATGTATTTAGAAACCACCTTTTATCTTTGAATATTATCCTCTTCGATTATCTATAGTTATGTTTATTTGTTTCATATCAGGTTACGCTCAATCCCCAACATGGTATTAGAGCGACTAGTTGTGACCTTGCTTGTTGTCCACAAATCATGTTGAGTCAGATCTGTTGTGTGATTGAATCTGGGCCGGTGATTTTCATACAATAACTTGTGGAAAAAAATATGATATGTATAGACAAATATGGACGACTCATCGAATTATCAGAGAAATATGGAAAACTCATCGAGATGGTCCTGATGAATTTGAGAACACCATTCAACATGTTTGTTTCGACTTTTTGCACCAACTGGCAGGGACACAAAGAAGATGGTAAGGATTACACGTTTGAATCTTTATGTGGTCTATTGATAACTGATCAACACAAATTTCTTGACGAAGGAAATCTTCATGGTAAACATCAATCCCAATTGCTCAAGGGAAAGGGAAAGTTGAATCACAAGGAAAGAGGACGATTTGATACCCCTATACAGAGACATGGATGCCTTGACCAAAAACCTAAAAGGAAGACATATGCACCCCATAAGAGTTGAAAGAATAAGACATGTCGGTACTATGGAAAGATTGGGCATTTGGAGAAAGTCTGCTATAAGAAGAGAGATGAACTAGAGGAGAAGGTCAAAAAACTTGAAGGAGACAAGTTGAATGTTCGTCGACCCACTGATAATTTCACTTTCCAAGTTGGAAATTCTCAAGCCTTGTTGTCTCATTCTACACAGAATGGATGGGTAGTCCACTCTTGGTGCACTCATCATATGGCTAAGGATGCGTCCTTGTTCATGTCCTTAGATGAAGTTGTGGAGAGAAAGATCTATGTTGTTGATGATTTTTCTCTTGACATTGTTGGTTAGTGTGATGTTTCCTGTCAACATGGGAGAATTGTCGATGATTATCATGTACCGAACCTTAGTTTCAATCTATTGTCGGTTTCTTACTTAACATAAACATGTAAGATTATGGATTTTTTGCCAGATTGGTTCTTTGTTCAAGATTTGAAGAAAGGTTGGTCGATTGTCACTAGAGGGTTTCTCGACCCGAAGGATAGTTTGTATAAGTTATGTGACATGACTCGACCAAACTTTGAATCAACTACTCTTTTTTCTCACATTGACGAACGAGTCAAACTTGGCATGAATGATCGAGACACCTAAATTTTTGTAGCTGTCTGCAGTTGATGGAAACTTAGAATATGGTTGTTGGTTTACCTAAATCCCCCCCTCCCCCCCGATGGAGTTTGTAAATGATGTGTTCTTGGAAAGCATCATCAAGTACCCTTCAACTTTGGAAAAGCGTGGCAAGCACATGACCTCCTAGAGATGGTTCATAGTGATCTCTTCTACATCAATCTACCTTCCTTAGAAGGTGCAAGGTATATCTTGACTTTTGTTGATGATCTCTCTCATTATACTTGGGTTTATTTATTGAAGAACAAGAATATTGTCTTTGAAAAATTAAAATAATTTAGAGCCTTTTTTGAAAAGCAATGTGGTCGACCCATCAAGTGCTTGAGATCAGACAATGGTGGTGATTATGTTAATCGACCTTTTGAAGAATACTTGGTTCAATCTGGTATTGAATTCCAACGTTTGGTTCCTCATACACTTCAGTAGAATGGCGTTGTTGAATGCAAAAATTAGATATTGGTTGAAATGGCTAGATGTCTTTTGCAGGCCAAATATTTTCCTCCTTGCTTCTAGGTTGAAGATGTCTATTATGGAAACTATCTTCTCAATGATGGTGTGGATGAAAGCTTTTAGTTTTCCACCTCCATGTTTTTGGATTGTTTCCTAGGCTCATATCTCTGATGATTGAAAAAATAAGTTGGATGCAAAGAGTCATGCTTGCATCATGATGGGATACTCTAAAGAATCTAAAGCCTATTTACTATTTGATCTCGTCAAATGAAATTTTTTTATTAGAAGAAATGGATGGTTTGATGAAAAGTATTCTGGCATCAATTTGTTGAAGGTCTCCTCTGGATTTTTACAAGATGATCCCTTTGATGTTGTTTCAGAATCAAGTTCTCCTATTCCATTTTTTTAGTCCTTCGAATGGACAATCAAACTTTGTTCCAATTTTAGCTGGACCTTCATCCTTTGATTTGACTGGTCAGTTGATTTATGTTTCGACTGGTCCACCATCTTCGTCGACTTAAATTTTTTAGACTTTTGATCGACCTTCTTCAGTGAATAATAGTTCACCCCTTTCTTGTCTACCCAGATAGGCTACCAAGACCATTGAAGCTGTTAGACTTGATGTCAGTGATATTTCTTCAGGCTGACAAACTCGTAGTCAGAAGCAACATGTCAGCCTTGCGCTGATGACTCATGTGCTTGAAACCTATGATCAAGTTATCTACTCAGACACACAAGGAAAAACTGAATGGTAGCAAGCTATGCAGACAAAAATGGATTCTTTAACAAAGAATCACACTTGGGAATTAGTTCTCCAACCAAAAGGGAAGAATGTTGTAAAGTGTCGATGGGTCTACAAGACCAAATTTACCTTTGAAGGTATTGTTGAGCGTCATAAATATCACTTGGTTGCAAAAGTATTTTCTCAAAAAGAAGACATCGAATACACTAAGACCCATTCCCCCATTGCGAAAATGAACTATGCTCAACTGATTCTTTTTCTTGCTTCTCGATTTTGATGCCAGATCCATCAGATAGATGTGAAGAGTGTTTTTCTTCACAATGAACTATCTGAAGAAATATCCATGGAACAACCTCATAGTTTTTTAATAGATTCGAACCCGGTTTGTCGACTTAATAAGGCTATCTATGGTTTGAAGTAAGCTCCTTGAGCTTGGTATGCTAAGATTGATAGTTCCTTTCTTCGACTTGGTTTGAAACATTATGAATTTGATCACAATTTGTATGTACTCCATACTCATGGACACACTTTGATTATTGTTGTATATGTTGATGACCTTGTCATAACGGGAAATAACATCGATCTCATTCTTAGATTGAAGAAGCAACTTGTTGACTCATTTGACATGATAGATCTTGGTATTTTGTGTTATTTTTGGGTCTTCAAGTATTACCACTACAAGGTGGTTTTTTCATTTCTCAATCTAAATATGTAATGTATCTTTTGACATGTTTTAAAATGGTTGATTGTAAGCCCTACGCTACTCCTTTTCAATCTGGAGTAAATCTAAGAAAAACTCATCAAACTCCCAAAGTCGATGCTACAGTCTATCGATAGCTGGTCGACAGTCTCATTTATCTTACTCATAATCAACCTGAAATTTCCTTTGCTATTAGTGTGGTTTCTCACTTTATGTAGGATCCCAAAGAAAGCCACTGGAAAGCAGTCAAATGAATTGCTCGTTATCTCAAGGGTACCACTCATTTTGGTATCAAATATTGTCGAAGTTCAGATTTTCTAGTCGGCTTCACCGACTCCGACTGGGCATGTGACAATGATGATCGGAAGTCTACTTCTGGATATGTGTTTTGCTTCAGCACTGGAATATTGGTTTGGTCATGCAAGTAATAGAAGGTAGTCTCCTTGTCAACTAAAAAAGAAAAATATCATGGCACTGTTCATGCAGGTATAGAGGTAGTATGGATTCATCAACTTCTCGATGAACTTGGTTTTCCTATTCAGACCTCGACCACCATCTATTGTGACAATCAAAGTGTCATTCAAGTTGCTGACAACCATGTTTCCCATAGTAATATGAAGCATGTTGAGCTCCATGCTCACTATTTGAGTATGTTGATTCATGAGAACATTGTTTCTCTTATCTATTGCAGAATAGATGATCAAGTAGTTGATATCTTCACTAAGCCATTATCTGAAGCTAGGTTTATCAAGCTTTGTACGATGCTTAGGCTTCAATAAGATGCAATTATGGGGGGATTTCCTACTAACATAATTTCACCTCATGAATCTTCAGAGTTATGTGTTGATGGGGGTGTGTTGGTGTTGAAATATTGTAACAAGGACATGTGTCTTGGCTTAGGCAAGGTGTTATGCAAGCCAATGACACATGGACTAATGTATCTCCAAGTATTTAATTTTTTTCTAAGTCTAACTTAGGAAAATGGGATTAATTAATTTAATTAGTGATCATTTAAATATTTCCTAAGTTTGACTTAGGAAATGTTGATTCTTAATTATTATTAGTTAACTCTCTGTTAGAAGCTTATTTGATCTTATCCGGAAACTCAAGTGAGTTTCAGATTAAATCGTAGCCATTAATTTGTCAAGATGGTGATTTAATCTCCATCGTACAACCACTAGACTGGAGGTTTATAAGTAGAGCAGGTGGCTTAAGGAGATCATTGAGTTGGTGAGTGACACCAAGAGGTTTTTCAGCTGCAGATATGAAGTGTCCAAGTAAGGGTTTTTTCTTCGAATAGTTTGGAGGCCAAGAGGGAGATATGAAGGAATCCAACCTTCATCTTCAACTGAGTCGTGAACTGGAGCAAGAGATCAGGGGCCGTATCTCTACGTGCTAGGGTCGTGAGATTGTGTAGAGACTGTGTATATGTGTGAGGAGGGATGATTTTGGGATGGGTGGGAGCTGTGAGGGAGAGGAGGCACAACCGTGCCATCTCCAACCCAAACCGTGCCCATTTGTGGGGCCACGGGTCTATTCAAGGAAGCCGTGAGACCCTACAACCTCATCTACAACCTATCCACTTGCAGAACAATAGAATCGTGAGGTAGAGGAGGCTGAAACTCAAAGTAGATCTACTCATAACCAAGAAAACTTCTTTGTTGTGAAGTTACTAGATTTGGCACTTTTGTACTTATTTATGATTTGTTGAAGATGATGATTAATAAACCCTCGTTTGCTAGTTTTACCCAGAGTTGGGGTTCCAGGGTACCTCTAGTGTTCTAAATTTGTGTGGTCGGTTTCTGATTTATTCCATTGTGCATTGCAAGTTATTTAACTCAGTTATATTTATGTTTATAGATCATAAAATTAGAATTTGTTGTTGTTCTTCATATCTGGGTATAAAATCTATTGAGAACATAAATTTAAGTTTACTATTTTCAGATTTCTGTGGTGAGGAATTTCAAAATCATTTGTCAGAGAATCCACAGTTGGTGTCATTTTGTCATCGACGTTTCGAATCCAAATCAAGATTCATCATCAGAACTAATTTAAGTTTGTTGAGTTTTAAATAAAAATATCATGGTATCAGAGCTTTGCCTCTAAGAAGGAAACCAAGGATTTACACAGGTATTTTCTGCTAGTAGGTATTCTTCATATCTAAGAGGTTGTGTTAGAATGGTTTTGCATAAATGTCTATTTCAGGTATAATATTTGAGGACATATTATATGGGGCATCTAACTTTGGCATTTAGAAAGAGCATATATTGTTGTCATTAGAGGAGTATGGGCTCAAGGAATTCACAGAGAAAACTATTGTAGTTCCAACTGATGCACAACAAGCTGAAGCTCACAACAAGAATGATTCCAAGGAAAGGCATATCATTCTGGATGGAGTCAAGGACCATATAGTCCCTCATCTTTTAGGATTGGATATAACTAAGAATATGTAGGAAGCCATTATTAAATTGTACCATAATTTGAATCTTAACAAAAAAATGGTTTTGAAGGAGAAACTTAGAAATACCAAGATGGGTAAGGGGGAAATTGTTTCCTCCTACCTCACCAGACTTAGACAAGTGAAAGATGAATTGGCATATGTTGGGGAGAGTGTGGATGACATTGAAATTATGAGGATAGTCTTGAGTGGCTTCTCCAAGTCTTGGGATGTCTTTGTGAGATGCATTATTTCCAGGAAACATACTCTAGATTGGGATCGATTGTGGGATGAATTCATGTAAGAGGAATTGAGGTTAACATCTCTTAGTGGTAGTAGTAGTCATCACAAGGGTGAGGAAGAAGAGAAAATTGCTCTTGCAGGAAAGGGAAAAACAAAATCCAAGAAAGGATCAGATAGTGAGAAGACCTCCAAAGGTGAGAAGAAACATGACATGAACAAAGTCAAGTGCTTTGCTTGTCATAAAACATGTCATTATGCCAGTCAATGTCCTAAAAAAATTAAGGATCAGAAGAAGACTCAGACAACAACTTCAACAGACATAGATGAATTTTCTTTCAGGTTTGATGAAGATTTCTCACTCATTGCTTGTCTCTCTAGCTCAGGCACCAAGGCCACAAGGGTGTGGTACATAGATAGTGGTGCATCATATCATATGACAAGAGTTAGCGAACAATTCTCCAGTTTCAGATAGGAGGAAATGAATTTCGATACACAAATGGCGAATAAGTCCAAATATACTATAGTGGGACAAGAGACTGTTACCTTTCAGAGGGAGTCATGCAAGACATTTAGATTTACAAATGTCTTGTATGTACTAGGGATGACGAAGAACCCAATGTAAGTTTCAATGCTTCAGGACAAGAGGTACAATGTGTCTTTTAGAGGATACAAAGAGTATATTCATCCCAGAGGGTCGAGGCAGGCCAAGATGATAGGGATCAGGTCACACAAGTTATACAGGTTTTAGTTTGAGTCACCTCAGGCATTGATCAACATCACTAAGGATATGGGAGAATTATGGCATAGAAGGATGGCTCACTTACACCATGGGGAACTTAACATCCTCAATGAGATAGTTAACGACCTTCTAGAGTTGAGCACCGAGCACAGTGACGTGTGTAAAGAGTGTGCCTTGGGAAAGTATGCTAAAACAACTTTTCCAAGTAGTGACAGTAGATCGAAGGGCGTATTGGATTTAGTTCACTCAGATATATGTGGGCCTATGTCTTCAACATCCTTGATAGGGTGTGAGTATTTTGTCACATTCATAGATGATTTCTCCATGAAAACCTGGATATACTTCATGAGGGACAATGATGAGGTCTTCAATTGCTTCCAAGAGTTTAAGGCTCTTGTGGATAATGCGACATGAAGGAAGATAAAGGTTCTCAGGTTAGACAATGGAGGTGAGTACATAGGAATATCATTCAAGGAGTTCCATGCACGAGAAGGGATCAAGAAGGAATTGATAGTTCTCTATAACCCTCAACAAAATGGGGTAGTGGAACGAAAGAACATGGCCATTGTTGGTGATGTTAGGGATATGTTATATGACCAGGATTTCCCCAAGTCTCTATGGGTAGAGGCATGCAATACTACGATATACATTTAGAAGAAGATTCCTCACAAGGTTTTGGGGAGGTTGACTCCCGAGGAGGCATTCACAGGGAAGAAACCAAAAGTTGGTCACTTCAGGATCTTCGATTTTCTAGTCTATTTTCACGTGCCCTCTGATAAGAAGATGAAACTTGATTCCACAACTAGGAAGGGGATCTTCGTTGGCTACAACGAAACTTCAAAAGAATATCGGATATATGTTCCAAAATTAGAGAAGACAATGGTCAGAAGGGATGTCATATTTGAAGAGGAGAAGACTTTCAGGAAGTCTTATGATGTGCCAAAAACAAAAGGGGATCAAGAGTTGGTAGCTCCAAAGGAGGAACAAGAGTCACATAGGCATATACAAGTACACGGACTAGTACTTAGACAATGGAGGAGGATGAGGATCAGGAAGCCCCACCTACTGATATTGGACCCTCCACTACAAGGAGGAAGAGGAGTCGAGAGATTTCTCAGAAATTATGAGATTCTCATGAGTTCATTGGTGCTCCTAGGATGAGTGAAAGGAAAAGAAGGACACCACAACGATATTCGAGGTATATGGTGTTGATGAGTGATCTCATTGATAGGGAGCCTTCTATTTTTCAGGAGGCATCGAACCAACAGGTTTGGCGGGATGCCATGGTGGAGGAGCATGCCTCCCTCATGAAGAATGATGTATGGGAGGTGGTGCCAAGACCATAGGGTAATTCAGTGGTTGGGTCTCGTTGGATCTATAAGATCAAGCATGTTGCAGATGGCAGCGTTGAAAAATTCAAAGCCAATTTTGTGGCTAAGGGGTTCTCACAGAAAGAGGGAATTGACTATGAATAAACGTTTTCCCCGGTAGCCAGATATACTTCCATCAGGGCCGTGATCTCATTAATAGCATAGACGAGTTCGAAGATTCATCAGATAGACATCAAGATGACATTCCTCAATGGATTTATTGAGGAGGATGTGTATATAGAACAACCAAAGGGTTTTGAGGTATATGGGAGGGAGTCCCATGTATGTAGAATGAAGAGAGCATTGTATGGGCTCAAGCAGGAACCCGGAGCATGGCATGAGTTCATTGATAGTTACTTGCAGGGCATGGGTTTCGTGAAGAGTGATGTAGACTTGAACCTATACTATATCATGATAGGGGGAGAGCCTCTCATTCTCATGTTATATGTGGATGATCTATTTCTCAAAGGTTCACAGAGGATTATTGTAGATTGCAAGAGGGATCTTGCTTTGGAGTTCGATATGAAGGATTTGGGGTTGATGCAAATTTTTCTTGGATTGGAGGTGTGGTAACGAGATGGTGATATTTTCCTATAACAAGGGAAATACACAATGGAGATCTTGAAGAGGTTTAGGATGCAGGACTCTCGACCAATGTCTACACCCATGGTTACGAATTGGAAGAAGATAGATGCTTCCAAGAATGAGGCAATGGACCCTACCTTATACAGGCAGTTGGTAGGCTCTCTCATGTATCTAGTCAATACTAGGCCAAACATTTGTTTTGTTGTGAATACTCTCAGTTCTTTCATGGTTGAACTAAGGAGAGCACATTGGAAAACAACAAAACATATATTGAGGTACCTACGTGGAAAAATTGAGTATGGTTTGAAGTATGGTCAGGGATATGGAGTGAAGTTGGTGGACTATATAGATGCAGACTGGGCAGGTAATGCAATGGACATGAAAAACACTTCAGGGTGTTGTTTCAGCGAGCATGGTAGCATGTGAGGCCATATGGCATTAGAAGTTGCTAGTGGCATTGTTTGGTCAAGATTTAAAGCCGACCATCATACACTGTGATAATTAGAGTGGCATAAAACTATTTGAGAATACAATATTTCATGATAGGTTGAAGCACATCGACATCAGTTATCACTTCATCATATATTTGTGTAGAGGGGTGCAATCTAGTTACAGTATGTACCTACAAATGAGAAGGTGGCAGATATTCTCACCAAGGCCTTGATGAAAGACAAGTTTGTCTACTTCAGGGATAAGATGGGAATAGTGGAGAAGACCTTCCTCGTTAATAGGGAGTGTTGAAATATTGTAACGAAGACATGTGTTTTGGCTTAGGCAAGGTGTCATGCAAGCCAAGGACAAATGGACTAATGTATCTCCAAATCATTTAAATTTTTCCTAATTCTAACTTATGAAAATGGGATTAATTAATTTAATTAGTTCATTTAAATATTTCCTAAGTCTAACTTAGAAAATATTGATTATTAATTATTATTAATTAACTCTCTATTAGAATCTTCTTTGATTTTATCCGAAAAGTTAAAGTGAGTTTCAAATTAAATTTTAGCCATTGATTTGTCAAGATGGGGATATAATCTCCACCGTACAATCACTCAACTAGAGGTTTATAAGAAGAGGGGTGGCTTGAGGAGATCATTGAGTTGGTGAGTGACACCAAGAGGGTTTTCAACTGTAAATCTGAAGTGTCCAAGTGAGGTTTTTTTTTTTGGAAGAGTTTCGAGGCCAAGAGGGAGATAGGAAGGCATCCAACCTTCATCTTCAATTGAGTTGTGAACTGGAGTAGGAGAGAAGGGGATGTATACTTGCATGCTAGGGCCATGAGGGTCGTGATCTTGTGTAGAGGTTGTGTACAGGTGTGGGGAGGGCCAATTTTGGGATGGGTGGCAGCCATGAGGGAGAGGAGGCACATTCATACCCGCTCCAACCCAAACTGTGCCAGTTTGTGGGGCTACGAGTCTGTTCAAGGAAGTCGTGATACCCTACAACCTCATTTGTAGCCTATCCACTTGCAAAACAACATAATCATGAGGTAGAGGAGGCCAAGACTAAGAGAAGATATGCTTAGAACCAAGACAAATTCTTTGTGGTGAAGTTTCCAGGTTTGGCATTGTTGTTCTTATTTCTGATTTACTGAAGATGAATATTAATAAACCCTCGTTTGTTGGTTTTCCCTAGAGTTGGGGTTTCCAAGGTATCTCTGGTGTACTAAATTTGTGTGATCGGTTTCTGATTTATTCCGTTATGCATAGCAAGTTATTTAACTCAATTATATTTCTGTTTATAGATCATAAAATTAGAATTTGTTGTTGTTCTTCAAATGTGGGTATAAAATCTATTGAGAACAAAATTTAAGTTAGTTGAGTTTTAAAGAAAAATAACAGTTGGAACATCAAGTTCTGATGGTTCACCATACTTCTTTTGGAAATAATTGGTTGGACAATTGACCAAATATCTACATCAGTCAGTGGGGCAATCGAGCAGTAGTCGAAGACAGTGAATCGATGGATCGACTAGTTGAGAAATCGACTGAGTTGGACGCATGGACAGATGTGTAGAGCATCCTTGTTGAGCTAACTAGACAACACAAATTTGATGGAGTCAACTCTAACCACCAAAAATTATGTGTGGAAAAGATCTTCCCGATTCCAAGGAAGTTGGTTAAATCTTGATGTTATAAATAACAAATCTGATGGGTCATTATCAAGTGGTTGTGGTACAAGCATACAAGATGTCCAATCTGCATTGTGATGTTCCGATCACAATGCACAGTGCTTAAGAGTTGTAACAATGTCTTTAGACACTACCTTTTATCTTTGAATCTTATCCTCTTCGGTTATCTACAGTTCTATTTATTTGTTTTGTATCAAGTTACACCCAATCCCCAACATCTCTTTCCAGATCTCTGTAGACCTACAAGTGAATCACATTTTATTTATGGTGACCTTATATTTCAAGTACAACTCCATCAAAACCCCATATCGATGAATCACTACCTCCACATGATACAACCTCATCATGTATTCATACATGGAATATGTGTTGATTATAATATTAGAATAACTATACCTAGAATCTATTGTTTCTTGTCATTGTTGTTTTCATATGGTATACCTTAAAATGAATAACTAATTGATTCCTAGACACATTCACAGCGGCAAGGATTTCATAAGTTGTAATTGCAACATTCAGGAGATTTGGTGGTGAATAAAGGTAGCAGAGTGGAACTTCAAAAAGTGCTTCTTCCTTCAAGTCTGATGATTCTTCATGCTCTTCTTTTGCTTCCATTAAAACAATGACGACATCAACATGAGCTTCGTCTACAAAAAATTCTTTGACATGATTGGCTTCTTCTGTCACTTAGACACCTTCCTCCTTGGATTCCAATTGGGTTGATTTTTCTTTGGGCTCCAAGGTAGGGGGTGTTACAGTGAATTCCTTTAGATTTCTCAATTGCGGAGGGGATTTCATCAATCATTTCCTCAGCGTGAGATTCTTCTTCAGTAGCCTTTTCGGTCGAGGGTTCGACCATGGTAACCTTCAAATCTTTTGCAATCAATTCAATGAGCGCAACAACCTAGAGACGTTCCAAAGATGTCCACGGTCAAGGCATGCCCTTGCACACAGAGTGTCACAGGTCTACATACAACGCCACACAGATAGCTCGAGATAAGTTACAGTGTTAGATTGCAATCAGATGTTGACTTTGTTATGTATATAAAAATGTGAGTGATTAAATTTGAATATTAATTACTCATAAAACATTTTCACTAATAATGCAGACATTTTAAATAAAAAATAAAAACAATCTATACCCACACTTGTCATCCCTTCACACCTCTTCCATTGTGCTAACCACGGTAATGAAAAACAGTTGGTTTTCCCGTCTTGTGATGACTCCTTTATCTATGTCCACATGTGGACTGAGCGAATACTCTGTGGTGGGGTGGGGTAGTAGAGTGTTAGAAAATTTCTAGTCACTTCCAACGTACACACATGCACATATCAAGCAGACACACAATACATAACCATATCAGAGCATTCAATTGATCTTTTTTCTCTTTTTTTTTTGGTTCATTCACATATTTATTGGAATAATCAACCCACATAAATGGAAGGGGAGATTCGGCATTAACAAATATTGGGCAGGTCCGAACCTACAAGGATTGTAAGTTCAAATCAATCCCAATACATGTTTCGGTCTATCATAGCGTTGATCATGTCGTTGGGGACTGCACATTTCAATACAATTCTCATTCTTTTGTCACTCATATTTCTTCCCAGCACACGGGCATTCCTGTATGCATTTTCCAATTCATTTCAACCCAAATAGCATATGTATATAGAAATTCAGTGCATTATTATATATGTTAGATTTTAGGGTAATTTTAAAAATCAGCAGTCTCTTTTAATTTCAATGCTAAAACACCTTAGATCTGAAACACAAACAGAGATAACAACATATAGAAATATAGATCTATGACAAACTGTAACAATAGAAGAAGGAAACTCAGATCATATGCAATAAAAACTCAGATCATAACAGTAATAGAAAATCCTCTAAATATAACAGCAGAGATCTATAACATAACAGATCTATAACAGTAGATCTATAACACAACAGATCTCTATTTTGATTCTGAAACAAACAGTAATGCAAAACCCTTCTAAGTGTAACAACAGATCTTATATAACTTAGTTCAATCAGTGAGCAAGGAACATAACTTATAGATTCATGCAATGTCTATTCTATAAAGCAAGACTCAGATCTGAACTTTAAAAGAACCAAATAGAAAACATACCTGGTACCTGCCTTACCTCTGAAGATAGCACACATCACAATCGGTGGAAGTCCTTGTGGTTATGCTCAGACAAAGGTTCAGTTCATAGATCAATGATAAGATATTTTATGCCAAAGATAGAAGTAATTTTCTTGCCACCAAGCTTAGGGTAACTGGAACAAAAACACCAAGCACCCAAACCCTTCCCAGCCAAAGAATTTGTCAAAGAAACCCCCACACAGGACTAGATAGCAGAAACGAGGAAGGGTTGAACCCTTAAATGAAGACCCCACAGCTGAGATAGGACGCGACACTCACAGCAGACAATCCCAGTAGCACGTGGCACCCTCAGCAAACAAACTTACAGTAGGCATGTAAAGCGACACCCTCAGTAAACACTCCTACAACAAGCAGCGACACCACACAACACCCTCATAACAACATGACAAGGGGACGACAGCTTATCAAGGAGTCGCTACAGCAGAAGAGGACATAACAACAACATTAATCCTCCACAGATCAGGGCTGCAACACACTTCAGAGTTCAACAACATACTAGGACTGAGGCCGCAAGCTCAAGGAGACTCCACGCTACAAGTAGAAGAATGAATGTGTGTAGGAGTAGAGGGGAGGGTCT
>SNQJ01S0080965.1:10923-38765 GCA_010110895.2 Picea sitchensis | reverse complement strand
GGTCTGATCAAAATTGGATGTGCCAAGTGGAATTTACGGTAACTTCCTCACAACTTGCCGATTTTTGGCCTTTCCAGGAGATCTCACTTGTATAGAATGCCTCGCACAAAATAATTGATATCAAATTCTGAAACTCGCACCCCAAATACTACAGACTGTGCACAATCCAATTCAACCAGTCCCACTCAATTTGGATACTCCAGCAAGAAGTTATGTTTTTTTTACCTAGAACACCTTCTTGAGACTAGTCAATAGGACTAGTCAGATACCCTATTTTACACAAGGTGTATCTACAAATTTAAGATGACCCAAAAGATGAACTTTTTACCACAGATAACTTACTAATTTCTGTAAATTTCCTCTGACGTTCAGGGTCTGAAACGTTACAGAAATTTTTTTATAGCTAAAATTCCACAATGACTCATTTCAGGATGATTCCAGAACCCTATATTGTATAGGTTGTATCTCAGAAATTATAAGGCCTCAAGAGATGAATTTTGAACCCAACGTACCTTGATCCGTGTAATCAATACCCTCCAAACAGTTCCTTCTGACACATTGTAGAAAAAAATTTATAGAAAAAATTCCATGGTGTCTCAGATGTAGTAGCGAAACCCCAAGACCTTGAGCTCTGATACCATATGTTAAGAACCAAACATCAATATAGCATATAAAAACCTCAGGAAAAGTACTCAACGGCTTGAAAAAGAGATAATTTTAGATAATAAGCCTCTTCGAGGGGGCAACCTCCTTTTACCCCACTTAAATTTTCAAGTACAAGATGATTCAAAATGAAAATGTCTCCTAGGTATATATAGGAGACTAGGAGGTATAATTACAAATAATGGTCTAAAGCCGACATAATTAAAATAACATTACTAATCTAAATTACAACTAATGGCCTAAAGCTGACATAAATAAAATAGCATTACTAATCTAATATGCCCCAATTAAGGGGTAATGAGCCAATATTAGGGTTTAACACACTATCGTTAATCATCTATCATCACTATTTCTATCTAAGCCATAACAGAAAGATTTAATCTAAACATTGAAAATAAATCTGAATCTATTCTACAGGAAAATAAAGAAATATCCTACTTACCCTACTGGTACCGGAAGCTTCCTCTAAGTTAATTGCAACCTAACTATCTAACAAAACAGAGTAGCCTAACTATCTAACAAAGCAAAGTACATTCAAACTCTAAGTTATGGTCAGATTGAAAACTGGAATCAAAACAAACCTATCTCATGCTCTAAACTCTGTAGGAATCAACCATGCTTCAATACTCATCAACGTAGCAGATATTTAATAAGATGGAAACGATACAGTTGAAGAATAATCAATCAATAATCTGAACAGTTAATTCCAAAACTCAATAAACTAACATGCATGCAATTACTACGATACTAAAATAAACTAGATTTAATGCAGAGGAAAACAGTGACTTGAACCTGTTTGGCGGGCCCAACCAAAAGGTACAAACGTCGAAAGGAAGAACCGGAACTAACTATATCATTCTACGCAACCACTGTGTATACTTCCCGCTCCATTTACTCAGAGAAAACAACTCAAATCGTATGACAGTGAAATAACATAACGCAACCAGATTGTATTCAGAAATGTGTTTCATAGCATAACATAATCTAACGTCTCTTAGGAGTGATCCTCTGGTTATATATAGATCCTCCTCAATAACAGTTTAAAGCAAAAATACATTAATTCAAACGGATCCCAGATCCGGAAATAGCTTGAAATCAGTTTAAAAATGGTCTTCACATCTTCGTGACACGTAGTGTCATGAAGTGTGAATCATGAAATACTAACAACTTAGTTCTATCATTGTGCCTTCAATAATCATATGAGTGATGCCTCCATCTGTCATGTATTTCGTACTGTCTCCCACTCTGGCCATAACGCGCGAATCTTTAGCATCTTCGTTGGCATCTCCACGAGGTACGAGTCGGTACCTGGTACTGGCAAATCCTGTTTTAAAATAGAAATAGTACCTAACTCAAGCCATATTAGTTTCAATATTAATTTAAAGCATCAAAATACATAAAAATAACTTGAAACGTAAAAATACCTTGAGTAACCCCATTGAGTGGTAAAGAGATGTCAAGTATGTCATAACAAGGCCAAAAGGGTTGGTACTGAGTATGGAAATGGAGGTCTTTGTGATATAATATAGGCAAAAACATGATCAAAACTGGAGACCAACAATGAGGAAGAAGACTTTAAGTCTTGGGAAGGATTGTTGACTACTAAATTTTTATCTAGTCCTACTTTTCAGCAAAGAGATGATCAGAGATGTTGTCATAAAGACCAGATTTCCTCCTTTGAAAAATCTGAATATGTTGAACAGATTGACATATTAGAGAAGACATTTTCAGACCTACAATAGATAGTAAGGATAGCTTTCAGTTTTTTTATTTGTAAACACAAGGGAATTGCAACACACATAAAAAAGAGGATGATGAGGCAGCTCAGATTTTCCAGATTTGCAAAGACTGTCTAATCTTTAGCTAGAACATCAGGAAAATTGTAGCATACATGAAAATGAAGATGACGAGAAGAAAGGTTTAGATTAGCAGTGCATCATGCATGTTTCTTTGACCAAGGTTGAGCAACATAGATTTAAATATGAGATCACTGAAAGTCATCAGCATAAGTACTTCAACTTTCAGTTGGAACATCGGCATAAAGAGGTATTCCCTTATGATTTTAATGACCCTATTGCCAATTATTTGGAATCTATGAGCAGCATAGATGTTAAAATATTTCTGTCAGAAGAAGATTGTTTTTATCATATGTTCAAACCTATTTTCTGCATGATATGGCTTCCATTGTTTTTCGGGTCAAGATCTAGCATCTTGTCAGTAAATCAGTTCCTTACATGGCTTCATTGCAAGTATCGCTTCACTTGATAAGAGGCAGTACAGTTGGTTAGAGTAGGAGTAGGTAGAAGAATAAGCTCGCCATATGAGCAGCTAGGTTGTTTTTAGTTATTGGTTGAGTAAGCAGAGTAGGCTACAGGTTTCCAAAGATCAGTTGCACAAGTCAGATGACTCCATGCCCAATGCTAAAGGTGACTAGAACTACTAGGTTCTTGGTGACCTCACAAGGAGGTACCCATCCCAGTTGGAGCCAAATGTTAGCTCCCAAAATGAATCAGTCAATGTTTTTCATTTTGTAGGTGATAACATGGGCATTAATAGGATTCTTTATAAATTTTTAGATTTTAGAAGTATCAAAACATAGAATTTAAGATTTTATCTTAGAAATAAATTGATCCTCAAAAGATCTTTTCAATATTTTGTGAAAAAAATATTTTCAATAGCTAACGTATGTTGTGAAGCTGAAGTTAGCTGGTGAAAGCCTCAGGTTTCAATGGTTAAGGTGTACTCCCCGCAACAAGTAAGTTGGTGAAAGCGCTTACTGTTGTAAATATCAAAAGGAAACTTTGGCAATTGTTATAGTGACCATATCTGCCCTATGCATGCACACCTCAAGGAATTATTGACAAAGAGTGAGAAGCTTTGGGACTCAAGATCAACATCAAACGAAAGACTATCAGTCAAACAAATCTTGTAGCTGTCGAGCAAAGTGTCTAATGAGCGCCGAGGTGTTGAGGCCAGTGACAAATTGTAGGCCACTTGTTATACACTTATATATATCAAAACTTCTGAGCATTCAAAGGAAAAATAGATAAATGTCATTCACTGCCAACAGGGGAAACACCGAAGTACTAAGCATTCAACTGCCAGAGTATCAATGCCATTTTTTATCACATGAAAAGCCTATGTTGGTATCTGAATGTGCTTATTAAATTTTGGACCCAAGGGCTAGCTCTTGCTCCCGTGTTTCAGCTCCATGTGACCTACATAGCAACAAGAACATACAAATTAAATCAAAGCCAGCGTAGAAGAATAACATTAAGCCACGAGGAGGAGGGGAATCCTTATGCTCTATGCGTCAATAATACATATGAATCACAACCAGGTCTCGAAGAAGATTACACATATGTTCATAATTTAGCTCGTTCCACGAGAAGAGATAGAGATCCAGTTCCCAGTATGTTGATAGCATATAGTTGATTTGTATATGAAGCGGGTAATTTGACTACCTTAGAGGAAATCGAGAGAATACAGAAATATGTTAAGGCTATTATGAGAAATTTAGGAACTATTATGTTTGGAGTAGGTGTGTCATCTGGAAGGAACCGAATAGAAGAAGTCACACAACCAACTAATTAGCACTCCTCATTAAAAAACAAAACAGTTCACTTACACTGAGGTGACTAATTCTAAATTGCTCGATAGCATTTGAGAATTATTGGAGAAGCATTGAGGAGATTCCTAATATTGGGAATGCTAATAAAGAGGTAGTCCAGCCATTTCTAGCATGTTCATTTGGCTTTTTCACGCCTAGTTCTTTGAACAACTCTGTTCCTTTGGATTCTGCCATTTATTATGAAAGTATGAAACCGACTATGGCATAGTAGCTGGATCCAAGAAATCCTCAAAGAAATGGAATTTCATCTGGGATCTATTCGAAAATTGGATTTTCGCCTCCATAGTAAGCAATTGATCTACCACGAATCCACATGTGAAGCCATTGTCATTTAAAGTCTATATATGGACAAAGTAAGACCCTGTGTTCAAGGAACGCCTAGTGCAATCAATGGCTACAATGTAAAAGATCGCAAAGCAAAGCTCTCAGAGTCACGCAATGAAGAGGGTTGCAAGGTGTAAGCCGAGAGCCAAGTATTAAAGGGAAAGAATTGAAAGACCCTAAAGTATTATCACATGCTGGAGATGTTCCAATTCAAGAAATGCAAATTGTGGAATTGGAGATGAGAGGTGACTCTATAAAATTTGTAATTGATAAGCCTTCACTTTGTCCATTGGTTTTAGGTAGCGATCATTCAATATCTCACCCAGTCGTGCAGGCTCTTACAGAGAACCTTGGAGAATCTGAAACCTAGGGAAGGTGTGAAAGGCGTTTATATCTCAATTGATGTGAATTGCCTTGATTCTGTTTTTGCATCTGGTGCCAGCTTTGGACTTTGCACATACCTTTGGTTTTGTGGGCTTGACTTCTATAATAGTTTTCCATGAAGTAGTTGTTATACTTATTACAATTTGGAGCGAAGAAAAGATGGTTTTGATCGAGAATTTAGTTTAAATGGTGTTGATGCAAATCTTTATGAAAATGAACTTGCAGGAGGAGAAAGATTTTACAGCATTTTTTTGAGCATCCAAATGACAACAGGTGGCAGTGGTGTATTCAATTTGTTTTCATTTC
This sequence comes from Picea sitchensis, assembly GCA_010110895.2. Lineage (NCBI taxonomy): Eukaryota > Viridiplantae > Streptophyta > Pinopsida > Pinales > Pinaceae > Picea > Picea sitchensis. Next base: position 33,457 of record SNQJ01S0080965.1, on the reverse strand, counting down.
TTATGACAGTGTCAAACTTTAAGGAGTAAAATCAACATTCGAAGAGATTTTCAGGTGTTAGCGATATTTCTTGTAAAGGGGGCTAGAACGCAAAAGAATGGGTTAAAACCCACTTGTCCTAAGTTTTATGCGCAAATGCGCCCGTGTTAAACGAAAATCAAGTTTGAACGGCTGGAATTCGCGCGCCCGGATCAACGGCGCACGTCGGATTCTGGACCCCCCTTGCCTTTCTACCTTTAAGCGGGGGTGGGTCCGAAATCGGGGGCGCACCTCTCCAATGGCTCGGATCAGCGCGCTCGGATCAATGGCTCGGATCACTCTCGTCACGCCCTCATAGTTCAGTGCCACCATTCCCGTCATGCATCCCTTCCTCCGCGTTGGCCTTCATGTCCGTCCGTTAAGCCATTTCAGTTATTCCAGGTGGCCGCACGAGAAGACTTCCACACCCTGAGGTGCTGAGTCGGCCAAACCATTCTCAATCCCAAGAAGCAGTTAATGAAGCGGTTGGTGGTGGTTAGACATCATCTCCGTCATAATGGGGACGTCCTCCAGTAAATTAAAGGCACGTCGATTCGTCGTTGTAACTGTCAACAAGCCAGATTGCGTCTGACATAAGTTGCACAATCTTTCAAAGGTTGACTGTCAGAAAGCCATGCAGAYGCAAAGCCTTTAATGTAGTGTCTCGATTTTGTTGTTGTTGTTGTTTTGAGTATATGTAGGAATTTTTKCCACTTTGTATCTATCGATGGTAGAGCTAAGCTCCCGACTGTAAAGTTTTCAGCCAACAGCCTGGTTTCCTGGTTATGCCTCTGTGTTTGAGACTTCTTGGTTTATGACAAACAGTTCTTCTTTTTCCATATTTGTTTCGTTTCGTGCCGGAGAGTTCACGGTTGAATGATTCACGTGGATTGTTACAGTTATGTTATGATAAAGGATTTGTCGCGACATCTTTGTATTCTCTAGTTTTCTGTATTTGAATATAAAGAGACTTTGTGTTTGAATACTTTCTTTCTCCAGTCTGTTACATACCTGATGTCTGTGATAGACCTTTGCACTTTTCTCATGTAAGTCTTCCGTCTACTCACCACTATACTACAACTCATTGTTTGAAGTTTATCAAGACCTCACTCGTCATGCATGCCCGGCCTAGTTTCTGAGTTGAGATGATATTGTCTGAGTTTCCTTCCATCTGATCACCCCTTTTAAACAAATCGTGACATTAAACTGATGGGCGTCGGGCTCTGCTCCTGCAAGCAATCCAGGGGTGACTTCCGATAGCCAACACCAGGCAAGAAATTAGATGAAGAAATATTTACAGATTTCAAGGCAGCAAATAAGGAAAAAATGGCAGTCAAAGCAAATCCACAGAACACAAATGGAAAAAGACAGACATGACCAACAAATCCAAGGAGATTTTACCAGCAACTTCAAGCAATTCGAGATATTTGTGACTAGTTTCAATCATTTATTTTATCTTATAATTTTTATTTGATGTTATTTCCAACAAATCAGCAAACAGTTAGTTTATTATGATTGTTATTTAAATCATGATTTTGAATGAAAGAAAGGGGGGTTCCATACTGGATACATTTTGGCTCATGTACTTAGACTCTTATATTGATATGAATCATAGTCTTCTTTTGCTACCAATGTCAGATTTGTTCATGTGTTGCATTACTCTGTACTTTGATTCAGTTTAGCTCAGCTTTTCTGTTATCTTCTTATTTAGCTCATGAATTTGAATTAAAGGATCTCTTATTATCTTGTATGACCCTGCATGTTAATTTACTTGGTTATCTAGACTAGTATTCTTCATACCTTATTCCAATTACTCTGTTTGATTATTGATTTCTAAAAGCACTGTCTTATTCGAATGCATGATAAGTTGTTATTCTCATTAGCCATTGAGTTATCCCATTGATCCAAACATACCACATTTACCATATTCTTGAGTTACCAAGCATCTTTGGCATACAACCCCAAAGAGTTTCTTGGAGTGATAACAAATTGGTGTCATTGCTGGGGAGAGGAGATTGAAGCTCAGCTTCCCTGGGAGACGACATAGATCTGATCTTTGATGATAGACAAAGGTTGGACACTACATTGGTTGTAATCATCTATCTAGCAACTCCATGAAGGATGAATTCAGTGGTGACTCCACGATATTCAAATGTCAAAAGTGTTTGCTACTCTTTTGGCTCAGAGGTTTGCACCTCTTGACTTCTCTTCAGTTCCTAGATTCCCACTTCCAGTACCTAATATGTCGAAATGGGGAGATTTTCTTCCTAGCTTCAAAGAGAGCAAAGAAGACAATCCTATAGAACACCTCCTCAAGTTTCATGAGTACATGGATCTATTAGATCTGCAGCATCAAGATGTTCATATGAAGATGTTCACGTATTCCTTGTATGGTGATGCACGTCAATGGTATTTCTCTTTACCTCCTTCCAGTATTTCATCCTTGAAGGATTTTCACCAAGTATTCACTGAACATTGTAAAAGGTACTATTTAGATGAGTTTTCATTCAAAAATTGTTGTGAAGAATATGAATTGCATTCTTAGGTTGAAAATGTAAATAGAGAAGAATATATCCCTTATCATCTACATCATATCTCTAATGATCTTCATGATGATGTGCTTTCACATAAACATAAACTAGAAATGGAATATAAAGGGGCTAAATGTTCTCTAGATACACATGGAAGTGATCAACTTTCTCTTGGTCAGATATCCATTGAAATAAGTAAAGCTAGCCCACAATTTTCAGATTTGCAGATTAAGAGAAATGGTAGTGACTATGAAGAACCAAATTTTCAAAAAACATCTAATCTCCAAGAAAGACAGCAAGAGGATTATATTTCTCCTTATGAGTCTTACATGTCAATGTCAGATGAGAAGGATGAATATGATGAGGTAAAAAGTGATATTTTTTCAAATCTATTTCAAGATCCTGTTGTTGATGACTCTATGCAAGAATCTTCATCTCTATCATTAGAAATTGTTCTTGATGTTCCCATATTTGGTAAATATAGTGATGAGGAAGAAGACTTTAAGTCTTGGGAAGGATTGTTGACTACTAAACTTTCATCTAGTCCTACTTTTCAGCAAAGAGATGATCAGAGATGTTGTCATAAAGACCAGATTGCCTCCTTTGAAAAATATGAATATGTTGAACAGATTGACATATCAGTAGAAGACAGTTTCAGACCTACAAGAGATAGTAAGGACAACTTTCAGTTTTTGTATTTGTAGACACAAGGGAATTGCAGCACACATAAAGAAGAGGATGATGAGGGCAGCTCAGAGTTTCCAAATTTGCAAAGACTGTCTAATCTTCAGCTAGAACATCAGGAAAAATGCATCATACATGAAAATGAATATGACGAGTAGAAAGGTTCAGATCAGCAGTGCATCATGCATGTTTCTTTGATCGAGGTTGAGCAACATAGAATTAAATGTGAGATCACTGAAAGTCATCAGCATAAGTACTTCAACTTTCAATTGGAACAGCAACTTAAAGAGGTATTCCCTTATGATTTTAATGACCCTATTGCCGATTATTTGGAATCTATGAGCAGCATAGATGTTAAAATATTTATGTCAGAAGAATATTGTTTTTATCATCTATTCAAACCTCTTTTCTACATGATATGGCTTCCATTGCTTTTTAGGTCAAGATCTAGCATGATGTCAATAAATCAGTTCCTTACATGGCTTCATTGGAAGTATCACTTCACTTGATCAGAGGCAATATAGTTGGTTAGAGTAGGAGTAGGTAGAAGAATAAGCTCTCCATATGAGCAGCTAGGTTGTTTTCAATTATTGGTTGAGTAAGCAGAGCAGGCTACAAGTTTTCGAAGATCAGTTGCACAAGCTAGATGACTCCATGCCCAATGCTAAGGCAACTGGAACTACTAGGTTCTTGGTGACCTCACAGGGAGGTATCCATCCCAGTTGGAGCCAAATGTTAGCTCCCAAAATGAATCAGTCAATGTTTTTCATTTTGTAGGTGATAGCATGGTCATTAATAGGATTCTTTATAAATTTTTAGATTTTAGAAGTATCAAAACATAGCATTTAAGATTTTATATTAGAAATAAATTGATCCTCAAAAGATATTTTCAATATTTTGTGAAAAAAATATTTTCAATAGCTAACATATGTTGTGAAGTTGAAGTTAGCTGGTGAAAGCCTCGGGTTTCAATGGTTAAGGTGTACTCCCCGCAATAAGTAAGTTGGTGAAAGCGCTTACTGTTGTAAATATCAAAAGGAAACTTTGGCAATTGTTATAGTGACAACCAACTAATTAGCACTCCCGAGTTATAGTGACAACCAACTAATTGGCAAGGCTAGCTCTTGCTCCCGTGTTTCAACTCCATGCGACCTACATAGCAACAAGAACATACAAATTAAATCAAAGCCAGCGCAGAAGTGTAACATTAAGCCATGAGGAGGAGGGGCATCCTTATTCTCTACATGTCAATGATACAGATGAATCACAGCCAGGTCTCAAAGAAGATTGCACATATGTTCATCATTTAGCTCATGCCACAAGGAGAGACAAAGATCGAGTTCCCAGTATGTTGATGGCATATAGTTGATTTGTATATGAAGCGGGTAATCTGACTACCTTAGAGGAAATCGAGAGAATACAGAAATATGTGAAGGCTATTATGAGAAATTCACGAACTGTTATGTTTGGAGTAGGTGTGTCATCTTAAAAGAACCCAACAGAAGAAGTCACACAACCAACTAATTAGCACTCCTCATTAAAAAACAAAATCGTTCACTTACACCCGGGTGACTGATTCTAAATTGATCGATAGCATTTGAGAATTATTGGAGAAGCATTGAGGAGATTCCTAATATTGGGAATGCTAATAAAGATGTCCTCCAGCCATTTCCAGCATGTCCATTTGGCTTTTTCACGCCTAGTGCTTTGAACAACTCTGTTCCTTTGGATTCTTCCATTTATTATGAAATTATGAAACCGACTATGGCACAATCACTAGATCCAATAAATCCTCAAAGCAATGGAATTTCATCTGGGATCCATTCAAAAATTGGATTTTCGCCTCCATAGTAAGAAGTTGATCTACCATGGATCCACATGTGAAGACACTATCATTTAAAATATATATCTGGACAAGGTAAGACCCTGTGTTCAAGGAGTGCCTAGTGCAATCAATGGCTACAATGTAAAATATCACAGAGAAAAGCTCTCAGAGTTAGGAAACGATGAGTGTTGCAAGGTGTAAGCCGAGAGCCAAGTATTAAAGGGAAAGAATTGAAAGACTATAAAGTATTATCACATGTTGGATATGTTCCAATTCAAGAAATGTGAGATTGTGGAATTGGAGATGAGAGGTGACTCTGTAAAATTTGTAATTGAGGAGCCTTCACTTTGTCCATTGGTTTTAGGTAGCGATCATTCAATGTCTCACCCAGTCGTGCGGGCTCTTATAGAGAACCTTGGAGAATCTGAAACCTGGGGAAGGTGTGAAAGGCATTTATATCTCAATTGATGTGAATTGCCTTGATTCTATTTTTGCACCTGGAGCCAGCTTTGGACTTCGCACATACCTTTGGTGTTGCGGGCTTGACTTCTATAACAGTTTTCCATGAAGCAGTTGTTATACTTGTTACAATTTGGAGCGAAAAAAAGGTGGTTTTGATCCATAATTTAGTTTAAATGGTGTTGATGCAAATCTTTATGAAAATGAACTTGCAGGAGGAGAGAGATTTTCCAACATTTTTTTGAGCATCCAAATGACAATAGGTGGCAGTGGTGTATTCAAGTTGTTTTCATTTTTTATGACAATTTCAAACTTCAAGGAGTAAAATCAACATTCGAAGAGATTTCCAGGCAGGAAATTAGATGAAGAAATATTTACAGATTTCAAGGCAGCAAATAAGGAACAAATGGTAGTCAAAGCACATCCACAGAACACAAATGGAAAAAGACAGACATGACCAACAAATCTAAGGATATTTTACCAGCAACCTTCATGCAATTCGAGATATTTGTGACTAGTTTCAATCATTGATTTTATTTTATAATTTTTATTTGATGTTATTTCCAGCAAATTAGCAAACAGTTAGTTTATTATGATTGTTATTTAAATCATGATTTTGAATAAAAGAAAGGGGGGTTCAATACTGGATACATTTGGTTCATGTACTTATACTCTTATCTTGATATGAATCACTGTCTTCTTTTGCTACCAATGTCAAATTTGTTCATGTGTTGCATTACTCTGTACTTTGATTCAATTTAGCTCAGTTTTTAAGACCTGTTATCTTCTTATTTAGCTCATGAATTTGAATTAAAAGATCTCTTACTATCTTGTATGACCCTGCATGTTAATGTACTTGGTTATCTAGACTAGTATTCTTCATACCTTATTCAAATTACTCTTCCTGGTTATTGATTTCTAAAAGCACTGTCTTATTCAAATGCATGATAAGTTGTTCTTATCATTAGCCATTGAGTTATCCCATTGATCCAAACATACCAAATTTACCATATTCTTGAGTTACCAAGAATCTTTGGCCTACAACCCCAAAGAGTTTCTTGTAGTGATAACACCACCATAGTCAAACTATAGGATTTATCCAGAGTGTGATTGAAAAATCTGTATTCCTCATATAGACCTTTCAAATGAGATATCATGAACCCCAAATGAATATCGTATACAAAAGTTACACCCTTGGGAAGTTGGTGTACCAACTACCCCCATCGGAGCCCGCAAACCTTTTAGTGTTTCATCTTTGGGCTTTAGGGTTTTTTATCGCACAATCTATACTTTCCCAAAACCCAAGGAAAGTGGATTCTATATTGGCATAACAAGGAGTGACCTATCACTGTCGCCTTAATAGGAAACCCCTTTCTATTTAGGAGTATATCAATCTACCCCATGGGAGACGTCCCCAGTGACCTGAGGGTTTGAGAAGGCTAAGGAAAAAGTACAAGAAAGTTCCCCCCTCTCACAGGTCACTCAATTTCAAAGGTTATTTTATGTCTTATAGAGATGAATCAAATGATTAATATTGTGTACCTATCCAGAACAAGACAACAAAATAGAAAAAGGGCACTTTCCAAGTACCAAAATGATGTTAATGCTTCATAAGGAAATGAAATCTATAAAATAGACTAGCTGATATAAAATTGCAGCAGTACAATAGTTTACAAAAACAATGATAAATTTGTAACAACCACAATAACTATGCTCCAAAATCCTTGAGAGAAGACTATAAATAGTAAATTTAACTAGGCAAATTGAGATTAGATAGTCACACACAGATTTAGTAATGTCTAGATAGCATAACATGTCACTTTTGAGGTCAATATGTTGTTGTTAGATGGTTGTAGCAATATTTTGAAACAACAGCAAGTTAGTCAATGAATTAGGCTAATCTAAGGTTAGTAGGAGTTAGTAAATGTTCCAAGGAAGATAGTTTGAAAGTTGTTTGATCAATCAATCACTAGTACTGAATAGACTAGTGCCTTCTAGGGTAATGGAGTCAATGATAGCAACAACAACTCTTAGAGGGAAATAGCAATGATAATACTTAGTCAAAAGTAGATGGAGAGGATAAGAGATGTGTTAGTAACCCAAGGCCTCAAGCATCTAAGTCCTAGAGAGATAATTGCTAGAAAGTAAGGAAACTTAGGCCCTAGTGATTTATCTTTCCTTAGACAATTTGAAACAAAATATGCGATAGGAAATGTAAGTAGGGTTAATAGAGTGCTACAATGGTAGGGCTCTAGTATCTACTTCTAGATAAGGTTCTCTTTGGGAAATTTAAATAATTGGAAAATTATAGATAAAAAGATAATAACTTATGTCTTTATCCTAGGGTTTCAAGCAAGCAATTTCATAATATTTAACATGAAACAAGTAAAATTCACCATAAGCATTCATTCACAATAAATAAATGAAGAGTTTCTACTTACTTCACCAAGAATAATTAAGCTCAAACCCTAGTTGAATATTTTCCACCATGAAAATATCCAAGTTACACCAAAAAATGACTCTCCAAGAAGTTGTGCACCACCTAGTTTCATCCAATAACCCTTAATGAGGGCCAGATTTTAGACCAGACACTCGTGTGATGAGTGATGATGATAAAAATGAGAGTTTGGTCTCTTATTTATACAATATCAATGACCTTTAATTAAATTATGTCATAAAAAGGCCGGCATGGACAAATTACATTTAAAATCCATTTTTTACTTAAATGACATTAATTAAACCCTAATTTCATCTTCAAGGGTGACATCATGCCCTTATAGGGTGACGTTAGGCCCCTAAGGTGGAATGTTAGGACTCAAATGCAAAACGTTTGGCCTCCAAAGGCCTTGAATGTTTCCACATGTGCCAACTAGCACACAACCTCCCTCATAAATGCAAACCATGATTGAATGACATCTAGGGTCAAAATGGTGACATCATGGGCTCCCAAGGGTCAATGTCCAAGTGGAAAAGGAAAATCCTCCGTGGGTCCGAGTCTTCCATGGTGTCTTGGGGGAAACATCCTTATTTCTTGCTGGTGCAAGCCTCTGGTGTCTGTTTTCCCCTGGTTGAGGTCACACCATCCATTTGTGGGCTTTCAGCCCCATGGATTTCCGAGCTAATCATTCCCCCATATGTACCTGTCCACCAGGAAAAGTCCTACAGCAAAAACAAGTACTGCCTCCAGGGGTTCACAAGTCATGAGGATCATAGCAATGTCAATCACATATAATAATTAAATTACCCAAACATGTGCATCAAACCCCTCTTTACCTCGAAAAATTCTCAAAGACGTTATTCAATTTAACAAGTCACGTTTGGAGAGGGTCTCAGGATGTCCTATTAGGATAATCCTCCTTAAGTTTGGGGTGTTTCTCGGGTGAGAGCCAATCTAGGTCATGTAAGTGTGTGTGCCTCTGTAGAGGGAGAGTCGCACTTTATCAAGGATGTCATTGTTTCCTAGCCCATTCAATGCCTTTTATTCTTATTCTTATTTATTTTTCTTTTGCGCTTCAAGGGAAGAGTTGAGGGACATTGTCCTAGCTTGGTGACCAAAGGTGACAGTGTTATCCACAAGAATTTCATGGAGATGAGAAGGTTGGCTTGTGATGAGACCCCCTTTCTCTTAGCTATGCCACCAAGATCCACTACCCTAGTTTGGTGACCAAATAGATGATATTTTCATACTGCTACATGCCCATGGTCCTAATAAGTCGTCTCATGATGAGACCTCCCATCCACCAGCTAATACCTAGAGTTTTTATTTATCTTACGGGTTCCCTTTTCTTACTGAGAATCCTTTTACTTCTTTCTTGGGAATCCCTAGGCGAAGCATCTCAACGTTACAACCCTTCCTAGTGTGGAAAACCCAATGCCTGAACAAAGGTGGGGGAAGATGAGAGGAGTAAGGATGGAAAATGGTAAGTATGGAGGGAATGGACTATGACCCTTGATAAACCCTCCCAATGGCCACTCATCCTAAAGGGAGATCAACTTACTAGGGCATCATGTCACCCTCCCAGGTATGAACAAGTTAAAGAGCATAACTCCCATGAAAACGTTATGAAATGAAGGGGAATTCAATGCAACATACTTAAGTTCTTCAATAATCAGAGTGACACATACCATGATAACCAGACTCATTACCTTGTGGATCAAGACTTACTACCAATTTGGGACCAAGCTGGTGGGATGGATGTTTCGTATGTTGATAGATGGGTTGCACTAAAGAAACGATGGGCCCTTCAAGGCCATGCTCAATTCATCCGGATCTCGGCACTCCATGTCTAGGACCTATGGGCCTTGAAACATGATCTCCTTAGTTATCCCTAGGATAGGGGATAACAGGATTTTGTATTTTATTTATGTTAAAAAGGCCTCTAGAGCCTCATTTTAAACATAATCATCTTCTTGTGAATGAGCATATCCATCAGATATCTTCTCATAGATAAGTTTCCACCATTCTAGCGAGTCATTCACTCTATAATTTTACAGTTTATGTACATTCTCTCATTAATAAAAATTGTCCATTACTGTATCTTTGGGTTTATTGCAATATCTATGTATATTTCATTGTTATATATCTTCCTTCATTTATTTATCAAAATAATCTGGATCATTCCTATAGCCCCAGTAGATGCCTCAGGTGAGACTTCACTTGCATGCAGGTGATGCAAAAAGGGTCGATGTCGAAGGGTTTTTTCAGTTGAATAACTTGAACCTAGGGTCTTATAACTGCACACCAACATGTGATTTTATTGGTTGAATAAATCGAACCTAGGGTCTTATAACTATGCACCATCATGTGATTTTATTAATAATATGAGTGTTTACAAATTACAACAATAGGCCCATTGGCCTTTTAGCATCTAAGCTCTCTAGCCTAATAATCACATAGGCACTTTGGCCTATAGTATCATGGCTCACCAACCTATAAACATATGTACATTTACAATTGGGGTTCATCCTAAGGTATAAAAAATCTCCTAATGTGATGGACACCATTCCAAATGTTTCTACCAAGGATGAAGTTTTCCTTTAGAAGACATAAATTTTGGGGTTAAGTAGTTAGAAAAAGGGAAAGATAAGGGCATCAAAGGCTACCAAGCTAAAATCTTAAAAATTGGAGGGCCTATACTCATTCCTCACATACACAAGCTCTTCAATTTAGCAATCAAGTAGGGATTTCCTAAACCCTGGATGAAAAACCTCATTATTCCTATTTTAGAAGTGGGGATAAAAACACTCCCTCTAATTATAGGGGACCATTATGATTATCCCCATACTAGCCAAGTTGTATGGGATTATTTTGGAAGTCCATGGCTAAGAAGATTACCATATGGCTAGAAGTCCATGGAAAAAGAGCTAAAGGCCAAACCGAATTTAGGAGCTATTGTCCAACTATGGACCACCTTGTTACATTTAGGATAGTTGTGGAGGAATATCGCAATAATAAAACCAATCTCCTTTTTTGTTTCATTGACTTAAAAAATCTTTTGACACAATGCCCATGACGAACCTCTAGAATATGTTGGAAGAGCTAAAATTCCCTTTCAAGTTGAGGTTTTCTACAATTATGTTATATAAGAAGGTTATCACCAAGTTTAGGAACAATGAGGGATGGTCCAAAGAGATTAACTATCATATAGGATCCAAGCAAGGTTGTCCCCTATCTCCTACCCTTTTTGGCATGCATGTTTGTTGTTGGGTATTCTACCCTACGGACTAATAAGCTAGGGCTCTAAACTTATACACAGAAAATGACCCTTAGATTGAACTTAACCTTCTACCCAAAATCTCAACCCTTTTCGAGCAAACAATGGAAGATCAACTCACCTTTTTAAAAATTAGCAGAGTAGATCCTGGTTAGACCTTCCCTATTTCAGCATTTAACGCCCCCTTCTACAAAGCTTCCTGCAATAAAGATAAGAATACACATGCATGTTACTGATCTATTAGGGGGTTAGAAATAAAAAACTAATCAAATGACATAGATAAGATTTATATGAATTTTTTGAATAGGAAAAGTATCTTTTCATTAATCTCAAAATGAATCACTTACAATGAGTTAAGGTACAGTTCCACCGATCCACGATCTGGCTCTTCCTCTTCTTTGTCCTCTAAAGCTGCTGCAACATGAAGTGTGGACAATAATGGGCTTGGCTATTTTGGCCGAGTTTCTTTGCTATCCTTTCCCCCCTTGACTAAATTACCCCTACCCCTCCTTTTATAGGTTAGAGCTAGGGTTTAGTTGAACTCTCAACCATGCATGGCGGAGAGTTTCAGTCAGCGACAAAAAGCCCCGAGTCTCGGCTGAAACTTCCCTGATTTTTTGCATTGTTAGGTATTCGCGGGTTGTTTTAGGCTAGCCAGCGGATACCAGCGTGCAGTCAGAAGACAGAAAGTGGATACGCCCGGTAAGAAGTTAGGGTGCAGGTTGCTTGTTTTGAGTGGTTTTTGAGGGTTACTTTCGGTATGGCTTTGCGGGTTGCTTGTTTTGAGTGGTTTTTGAGGAGTTACTCAGCATGGCTTTGGCTAGGAAGAGGCATGAGTTGGCCTGATGCCAGGTAAACCTGTATGGTGCATTTTAGGGTTATAACAATGTTGACAAGTTAGAAAATTGTTTGGAAGAAGCAGATTATGTCGGCCCAATTCTCATTGTTATAGTCATGATTCTTATTCTTTATGCCAATGATATTTTTTTTATGGCAAGGAGTCCCTATGATATCGGAAAGAAACTAAAAATATTCAAGGATTTATGCTCCAGTACAGGTATGACTATTAACACTAACAAAATGAAAATTATGATAATTAAATCTAAAAAGATCACTTAAGATACTTTTGTATATGAAAAAAAACACTTGGAGGAAGTGCCTTCATACAAATATCTTTGAATTGATATTCATCACAAGCTCAAATAGATCTATAGCATTAAGAAAAGGATAAATGGATGGTGGAAAGCTTATCATGGGCTTGAAAACAATTGTAACTCAGTGGACCTTTGGATATGGGATAAGAAAAAACTCCTCTTTGAGAATCTTCTCACTATTTTATATGGATGTGAAGTTTGGGGATGCAGTATCCCTAGATAATCATGGAGAGAGAAATAGAAAATTCAAAAGAATGTTATAACTTATAATCTCAAAATTAAAGGCAATACACCCTATCCTATCCTCCTCATAGAAGTGAGCCTTTCCCCCATTGAGAGCATGGATGTGACCAGTTACCTAATGTATAAGTACAAGTTAAGCATGGAAGACAAGAGGCTTCCCAAAATCGCTTCAAAATCTAGCCAAAACCACCTTCAGCTTAAGCGGGGATGGCATAAAGATGCCTAGTCTTGGCTAAATCATTGGGGAATAAAGGAAGAGAACATTATGTAGGATAAGGATAATATTAAAAATAATACTACATCTAAATTTAAGGAGAAATTATGGTGCGATAAACTGTTAAGAGTATATAATAACTACGTGTACTATGTATTCTCATATATTTGAACTTGATTATTATTGGTTATATCTAGATAGTTGTGAGAGAGATTCTCTCCAACAAAAAGTCCTAAAATGGTGTGAGGTTGAGATATTTTCTCAACCAAGAAGATTGCATCATGTGCGTATTAATTTTCTCTCTATTTTAATATGGTATCAGAGTGTTAGATGTGGGCATGACTCCCTCACAGAAGAGCCCAAGAACATGTAGAGAGTAGAGTAGGTTGTTGTGTGTTCATCTCTTGTGTTGTGTATATCGTGTGAGTTCTTTTCTTGGTATATTGTTGTCCGTTGTTATGAGAACGTGGAGGAGATTGTTGTCTGAATGTGGAGCTGAGACCTGAGCGTGAAAAAGAATTGTTGTGAGGATGTGTGATATTTTTTGTGAGGATTTTTGTGTGTGAGTAGAATCCCCTTGCACATGAAGGAGGAGCCTTATAATTCTTTGATTCTAGGATACTGGTGTCTAGTGATTATTTTTTGTTAGAACGGTGCATAGCGTGTGGAGGAGTAAGAAGAGCGTGGAATTGGTGTGATCTACATGGGATTGGTGAGATATGAACTATTTTCCACTGATGTTTGTCTGAGGTCATAGCTTGTAGTGCATAAAAAAAGAAGGAAATAGTGGATAAAATTTCAAGTGATATGAGAACTCGATCAATTGCCAAATATTGGGATCACGGGCCTATAGGAACAGATTGGACGGATTGACATACATCAGACCAAATTTATCTAAGACAAAACTGAATATTTGAAAAAAGTTAAGTAACATGCATTTAGAAAAAAAGAAAACATGTTAAAAAGAGAGTAGGTTCCAAGAAACGTTACGCTCCTTCAACAAAGTCAACTAGTTTGTGGTCACAAGTGACAGGAATGCAAGGCTCGAAAATAACTTGTAAGCTGGCGAGAACCATGATCTCTCTCCAATGGTTTATCAAGAAAATACGTAAGTAATGTAGTTTTTTAACCTGGTTATAGATTATAATGGGTTGCAGTCCTATATTATGTGGAAGATTTATCAAAGCCAAGTCAAGTGTATCATGTTATGAAAATTGCATTGATATAAGCCTGGTTGAAATATTTGGATGCATATTGTTGTGACATTTAGTCTGGCCAACTATTGCCACTAGTTTGAGTCTATGTTGGAATTGGCCATTCCAATATTAGACAAATTTTATTAGAAAGTGTTTACAAGAATCATTGAGTACCAAACTGTACAAAATATTATGAAGATTATGACATGAGATGTAAATGGGTTTATATATCCGGATATGTAATGGGCTTCGAGAATATGATTGTTACAAAGGAGGATGGTAACCTTTGTGTTGATGTAAATCATTTTTAATTCTTTTTTAACCTGAATTAACGATGCATATGAGATGCAGGGGTGCATGATCGGTTGTACCTGATACCCCATAGTTTTAGTCCAAGTTGTATTGCCTCATCATAGGCATGTTGGTTCCCAAGGTTTGTTGTAAGCCCTACTATTCAGACATATGTGTTGTGGTGAGGATTTTCACATAGTTATCCTCTTATGCATAGAGAGGATGTGGATCTAGTTGTGGAATAGATCAATGTGAGAGGTACGGGGGTTACAAGTGTACCCTTAGCCTAAACTTGATGTGGGGTCGGAGAAATTGAACCTTCGATTCAAGGGGGGAATGTGAGATGGAAGAATCTCAAATATTGATGGAACAAGTTATGATTAAGGGAGATATTAATATGTTGATGAATCATGTAGGTGAAAAGGATTCCTAGAGAACTAGCGAATACAATGGATGGTACCCATGTATCTCGATAGATGGATTTCTTTTTATATGGACATCAATGATCAGTTGTTTCTAGTAACCAGTATATGCAGTTAAAAGAGGAAAAAGCAGAAAATTCAAGGATAAATACCATAATAAATAAATCCTAATAGATGAGAAGCAGTGGAAGTCTTGTTCCACCAGTGAAGATAACAATGCATGTGGAAGTCTTGTAGCAACAATCGAAATCAAATGTGTTTAATACAAGTAGTCATTAAGGGGATGTTGGAGTTACTTCACACACAACTAGGATTTATTTTTTCTAAGGTTTTTCCTTGTTTATTAGTCATAATTAGTCATTATCCATTATCCTATATTTTAGGGGAGAATATTCCACCTCGAGAATATTCTCTTTCAGTTAACACTTCAGTTTGACTAGTTGAGTTGAGTTTAAATGTTGCATTTGTTTTGTCACCATGCAACATTGGGATCATCACCATGATAATGCACATTTTCCTTGGGATCACCACCAGATTGGCACATTACCCTTGATTCCTTGATCTACTCCTCACTTCACTTTGTTCAGCCAGTTAACTGAAGACTAGTTGACTAGTTAACTCAGCTAGGTGGCAGTTCACTCCCGTAATTGCCTGAGAGACTAGACTAGGTGGAAGTTCACTCCCGTAACTATTAGTGTGTGTCCAGATCACTATAGACCACCACTATGGCACATTTTTTCTCCTCCAATATGCATTCATTGAGTTATACAAAGTATATCATTTGTAAATTATTCATTATTCATTACGGTTAATGAGAATTCTTCTATTCTTTCTCTCCTTCTTCTTTTTCTCAATTTATCTTTGAAAATGTGTGTATTAATTTCTAGCTAGATCTATTCTATGTAGTTTCAACACATTTACATGGTATTAGAGCCGATGAATTGCTAAGTAAAATCTACACCAACTTTTTTTTGCAGGTACAAAAGATTGAAGACAACGGAAAGATGGATTTCCAAAAAGAATTCATTCTTACACCCTACAACTACTTTGCATGGAAGGAGAGAATAATGATTCATCTCCAAACCAGAGGATTGTACAGGTTAACCTTGAATACAAATACATAACTGACATCATCAATAGAAAAATCCAAGTACTTAAATCGGATGGATGAAGCACTCGGAACAATTTGCAGTCTAATTTCTCTCGATCTCCTTTTTCACATATCTTCCTGTAAGACTTCCAATGAAGCCTGGACCACCTTGAAGGGATATTTGGAAAACAATATGAGATGAGGGGACACATGTTGGAGGTGGAATTTCTCACATTAGATCCAAAAAGCTTCGACAATATCCAATATTTCTTTACAAAATTCAAAGATTTACTGTCACAACTCAAAGCTTGCGGGGTTGATAAATCTAAGGAGGAGAAAAAAATGATTCTCACCATTCTCTCCAAACTTGGTACTGAATTAATTTTGTTTGTATCCACATTCCATTCTATCATATTCACCTCTGGAGCCACCTAGAAGATGCCTTCTCTTGAGGACTTTATCGAATCCTTGACACAAGAGAAAACCAAGCTCATCAACATGGGAAAAATCAAAGGCCCAAAGGCGCATGCACTTACTGTGCAAGATGGAATCCACCAATATCATAAATGTAAAGATAAATACAAAAATAAATCTCATGCGCATCCGAAGAAGGAAGGGTACACAAAACCCTTCATCGATGCCTCCAGATCCAAAGGGGGGAAGGGAAGAAAAGTAGAGAAATGCACATACTGTCACAAAGGATTCCATCCAAAATATGCATGCATGCAAAAAAAAATAGATATAATGTCTCAGATAATTCATCAAAATAACCTTAGAGATCACATCCCTGAGGGTGCCAAGAAGAAGAAGCCAGAAGATATGAATCCCAAGAACGGCAATTCTAGTTATGCCTTGATTGCCATCAACTCCTCTCATGATGCTTGGATCATAGATTCAGGAGCATCACATCACACGGATGACTCAAAAGAAGTATATTCTTCATTCGATGCATGAAAAGGTACTCCTATTCTGATGGGGGACAATTCTTCTGGCGAAGTCACCGGCAAAGGAAGGATTGAACTCACCAACAAAAGCTTCGAGAATGTGTTGCACATTCCCAATTTTTTCGTCAACCTTCTCTCTGTGTATCAGATGACGAATTTCATCACTGGAAAAAAATTCATATTCACATCAAATGTCTTGGACATCTATGACATGCAAACCAACTCCAGGGTTTCTACCGATGAGGTAAATCATCAGTCTAGATTGTAAATTTTTTCTGAATTCATTGAACTTGATTATGCTTTACTTCTTACTCATGTTGATGAAAGTAGTAGGATATGGCACGAAAGGTTTGGAAATTTGAATTTCATATACATGCAACATCTTAGCAAGCTAATATCGGTTGATGGTCTACCAAACATCCATTTCTCCAAGGGAGTATGTGAGGGATGTGTTCTCGGAAAACACCCTCAAGAGAAATTCGACAAAGGAAAGTCTCAGAGAGCTTCTGCACCTTTAGATCTGATCCAAAGTGACCTTATGGGTCATTTTCCGCATCCATCCATAAGAAAAGTGAGGTTTGTTCTCATTTTTTTTGATGATTTCTCACGTTTTACATGGATCTACTTTCTCAGGAAAAAATCTGAGGTCTTTCAACACCTCAAAGATTTCAAAGCCTAGGTTGAGACATAGTCCGGAAAGAAGATGAAATTCCTTTGAACTGATAAAGGGGGAAAGAATGTCAATCATGAGATCCATGATATTTTCCATGAGGCAGGGATTCATTTGCAACACGCAGTTCCCTATACTCTACAACAAAACGGAGTTGTTGAGCAGAAAAACAGATGTCTAAAGGAGATGGCATCGTGCATACTGCATGCAAAGTCACTACCACAGAGACTATGGTTTGAAGCACTTAATTATGAAACATACATCAAAAATAGATCTCCCCATATATCTGTCAAGGATAATACCCCCTACAAGGCTTGGAGAGGCCTCAAACCGGAAGTGATCCACTTTCGTATTTTCGGTTCATGTGCATGGGCCCAAATTCCCTCTGAAAAGAGGAAGGCACTTAATCCACAGAGCACTGAGTGTATTTTTGTTGGATACCCAGAAGGTGTGAAGGGATATAGGATTATTGATATTTCCTCGGACTGACTCATCATTGAGCGTAGTGTCCAATTCGAGGAAAGTGTCTTGCATGTACCTCAGCAGCCGCATGAAAACACCTTCATTCTTCCACCTATCTGAGGTGATGAGCATGCACATGCCAACTCTTCTTTAGATGAGAGTTCTGATTCATAGGAATCAAATGATTTAGATTCAGATTCAGTACAGTCAGATATAGAGTCAGAGCATCCATATGTAGTTGTAGAGCCAAAACAGAGGCCCAAGAGGGCATAGACTACTCTTCAGGATGTAGGGGATCTTGTTGGTGATCCAGCCGATACTAGGAGGACTCGATCTGATTTCAAGGAGCCTCATGTTGCACTCACTAGCATTGAACCATTGCCCTCAAAGCATATTTTCTTGGTCCAGTCTTCGGATCCACAGTCTTATGGTGAGGCTGCTGGAAATCCCTTTTGGGAATCCACCATGCAGGAGGAGTACAACTCCCTCCTCGAGAACTAGACTTGGGATCTGGTTCCCCTTCCTTCTAGGAGGAAACTTGTCAGATACAAATGGGTCTACAGGACCAAGAGCACAGTGGATGGACATATTAGCATATACAAAGTCAGGATTATTGCCAAAGGCTTTCAGCAGGTGCATGGTATTGACTATAATGAGACCTTCACTCCAGTAGCAAAGATGGATTCCATACAATTGGAACTTGCCATTGCGGCAGCCAAGGGATGGTAATTCCATTAGATGGACGTGAAGAATGCATTTCTTCACAGTGATCTCTCTGAGGAGATCTATATGGATCATCCCTAGGGATTTATGCAGGACTCATCTGTGTTCTGTCGACTGAAGAAGTCCCTTTATGGCCTCAAGAAGGCTCTGATGGCATGGTATGCCAAGATGGACTCCTACCTATTGTCACAAAACTATGTACGTTGTAAATTAGACCTGAATGTCTACATGCTCAAGATGATTGATTCACTTCTACTCTTAGTTATGTATATTGATGATTTGTTGATCATCGGTTACTCGAATTCAGCAATTGCTGCAGTCAAGAGGATTCTACATGACAGGTTTTTGGTGACGGACATGGGTCCGCTACACTTCTTCCTTGGACTTGAGATCAGTCAGGATGCATCAGGCATCAAACTGTCTCAGCCCAAGTATGCACAATATCTCCTTGAGAGATTACACATGATAGACTACAAGTCTGCTCTGACTCCTTTCCTATTAGGATTCAAACTTGAGGATGGAGGGGAGACTCCACTGATTGACAGCACATTGTACAGACAACTAGTGTGGATCTTGTTGTATCTCACACACTCCAAACCAGACCTCTCCTATGCAGTTGGCGCAGTTTCCAGGTTCATGCAGGAGTCACATGAGCTACATTGGAAGGCAGCAAAGCATATCCTTTGATACGTATAGAGAATCATCACCTTTGGGATTCATTATGCAGTAGTCTCTACATTAGATCTCATCGCGTTTACTGATTCTAACTGGGTTGGTGATAGCACTGATCGCAAGTCCACGTCTGGTTACTCACTTAGTCTGGGTTTCATGCCTATTTGTTGGTCGAGCAAGAAGCAAGCCACCATTTCTTTATCTTCAGACGAGGCAAAGTACAGAGGGGTAGTTAACATAACCATTTAGGCTATTTGGCTACAACATTTTCTCACTTAGTTGGGCATTTAGTTTCATCGACTGATCATCATCTAGTGTGACAACCAAAGCACTCTGAAGTTATGCAGAGATCCAGTTCAGAGGCAGCGGACGAAGCACATTGAGATCCACATGCACTACATCCGGGACTTAGTACACGAGGGGATCATCGACCTACAGTTATGTGCTTCAACAGAATAGACGACAAACATCTTCACCAAGACCTTCACTGAGCAGAAATTCCATTCTCTATGAAGTCGTCCTAGAGTGAAGGACATAGTTTTCTAGACACTGTAGTTCTTATTTTTACATACATTGTACCTTGAGGGGGGGGGTTCCCATGAGTTTTTCCCTCTTTCCTCACTTTATTTCAGTGTATCTTTTGTATTTGGGTACCTAACATGGCCTCATTGCCGAGACCCATTCTTTATTTTCACCATAGTGATGTTCGGGGGGGTTGTTGGAGTTACTTCAAACACACCTAGGATTTATTTTTCCTAAGGTTTTTCCTTGTTTATTAGTCATCATTAGTCATTATCCAGTATCCTATATTTTAGGGGAGAATATTCCACCTAGAGAATATTATCTTTCAGTTGACACTTCAGTTTGACTAGTTGAGTTGAGTTTAAATGTCACATTGGTTTTGTCACCATGAAACATTGGGATCATCACCATGCTAATGTGCACTTGACTTGGGATCACCACCAGATTGACACATTACCCTTGATTCCTTGATCTACTTCTCACTACACTATGTTCAGTCAGTTAACAGAAGACTAGTTGACTA
The DNA here is from genome assembly GCA_010110895.2 of Picea sitchensis. Lineage (NCBI taxonomy): Eukaryota > Viridiplantae > Streptophyta > Pinopsida > Pinales > Pinaceae > Picea > Picea sitchensis. Next base: position 13,100 of record SNQJ01S0080965.1, on the reverse strand, counting down.
GTTAACTCAGCTAGGTGGAAGTTCACTCCTGTAACTGCCTAAGAGACTAGACTAGGTGGTAGTTCACTCTCGTAACCATTGGTATGTGTCCACATCACTCTAGACCACCACTATGGCGCATTGGTTCTCCTCCAATGTGCATTCATTGAGTTATACAGAGTATACCATGTGTAAATTATTCATTATTCATTACGGTTAATGAGAATTCTTCTATTCTTTCTCTCCTTCTTCTTCTTTCTCAATTTATGTCTACAAATGTGTGTAGTACTTTCTAACTAGATCTATTTTGTGCAGGTTCAACACATTTACATGTCTGTTAGAATATATAATAACTACTTGTATTATGTGTGCTCATACATTTGGATGTGATTATTATTGGTTAGATCTATATAGTTGTGAGAGAGATTATCTCCAACAAAAGGTCCTAAAATGGTGTCAGGTTGAGATAGTTGCTCAACCAAGAATATTGCATCATGTTGTATTTATATGCAACTTTACATTAATTCATTAAGTGTGTTTTACCTATTAATTGGTCTGTATTACTCTCCTCTATGTTTTAATATAAACAATTAGAGGTTAAAAGAAAATTAAGAAACTATGAGGAGAACAACCATAATCTAGAAGATCAAATGTATCTCTCTACTCTGACTAGTTTAAAGAAGAAAATCAACATTGCTAAAATAAGAACAAATTCTCACAAGCTTCCTAACCTTCTAACTTAGCAAAACTATGGTGATATTGGAATGCTTCTCTCAATGCTTTTCAAGAACAAAAACAAAATTCTAAAGAAATCCAAGTAATCCCTGACCTTTTTAAGGTCCGATAGATGAAATTTGGTCTCAGTGGATGCTAATCATCACACACACAGAAAAATGGATAGATGATATAAAGATATTTTACTTAAGTTGGACATTAAAATATTTTTTTTGTTATTAATATTTTTTTAAATCCGAAGTTTCAATTCCATATTGAAAACAAAAAAAATTACACATCTTTCTCATATTAAACTATATAAAACACCTCTAGAATATGAGAAAATTGTACCCTCTCTTTACATTTTAGGGAAAATAAAAATAAAAATTAAACCTATATTCTAAATAAAAATTAAATAAATATCTTATATCTATTACTTTCAATCATATTAAGATTAAAAATCAACTAAATATCTAAATATATATGGAAAAAAAATCTCTCTCAACCTTTTTAAAGAAAAGGAAAAAGTGAATAATACATAAACCCATACTCTAATCAAAACTTGAAAAAATGAATAATACATAAACACGTACTCTAATCAAAACTTGAATAGATATATAATGTCAATTGCCCCATGATATAAACAAAAATTTGGCGTTTGACAATTAAAACTTAATGTTGAATTAGATTTTAATACTTGGCCCACTTAACACTGAATTAGATTTTAATACTTGACCTTTCCATGTATTCTATTGTGAATAAAAAAAACTTTATTTATATTTGACTATGTAAATGTTTCAGAAAAAAATTGTTTTTTCCAAACATTTCTCTTATTTTAATTTTATAAGGCTATCGTTCTCTTTTCATCTATATTTTTTATTTTTCAATTTATTTGTTAAAATTATTTAATAAAACCCTCTAATAATTGAATTTTATAAGGCTAACATTATTTTTTCGTGAAGGGTTAACATTATCTTTTATAAGGCTAACATTATTAGTCTATGTCGTAGGCATAGAGGGACTATAGCGATAGATAAATCATTGACCTCATATTAGATTGTGCATTGACCACAAATATTTCCATATTATCTATTGTTGGAACCAAGGAAGTGAAAACATCGATTTTTATATAATAGAAAGTACCATGTTTGTCAAGATCTGATTGGACAACGGATTAGAGGTCTTCTTGCCAGCTTCGCTATTCCCAATGTTATGTATGTTTCCATATCCAAAGTAATTGTTCATATATGGTGTTTGTTAAGAACCAAATATCAATATAGCATAGAAAAACCTCAGAAAAAGTATTCAACGCCTTGAAAAAGAGATAATTTCATATAATAAGCCTCTTCGAAGGGGCAACCTCCTTTTACCCCACTTAAATGTTCAAGTACAAGATGATTCAAAATGAAAATGTCTCCTTGGTATATATAGGATACTAGGAGGTATAATTACAACTAATGGCCTAAAGCCGACATAAATAAAAT